>BSUD01000006.1:1383249-1456163 GCA_033239045.1 Fagopyrum esculentum
CCCCCCCCCCCCCCCCCCCCTCAAGGCAGGAGTTTTATTGAACACTCTCAAGGGGGTGTTAGAATAAAACAGATTCTGTTAAGAGCAAAAGTAAGTGACAACTGATTGTTACATTGTAAGAATCTGAGTATAAGTGATTGTTACATTGTAAGAATCTGAGTACAAGTACTCTTGCTTCCGCTTCATGATCAAGACTTTCCCAAAAGGAGCATCGGGGGTTCAGAATAAACAAGAAAGAGCATACCAGAAACAAAATTTTGATTCCTGATGGGCGAACAGATCAAGGATGGTATCATACTAGCAATCTAATATATTAGAGATGATGAGACTAGCCTCCGAAAGCACAAATGATTAGGTGATTTAGGAAAGAATCTACTTACAAACAAGTTCCACAACGAGACAGCTGATGCATTGACACTAAATATGGAGTTATAGACAATCAGACAAAAATGAAAATTCTTGAATTGTATAAACCTAATTACTCAATGAATCAACTACAGAAGGATCTCTCAACAAAACAAACAATAAAAAAAATCAAATCAACTCCACACTGGGTTTCCTACTACCAATTCAAGGCCCATGCTTCAATCTCAAACTCACGGTTCTGAAATCTCAACACAGTCATGCCTCTAAAATCCCTTGTATGGGTTCTTACATCTACTGAAACAAGAAAGCCCTACATACATCGATTTGCATATGTATCAACAAAATTGCAACAAATAGCAATAACACGCGAGATTTCTGGGATATGCTGAGTAGTATACAGTACAAAAAGCTAGTATTCAGTATTTGGCTGAGAACATACAAGGAAAGAGAACAGATCTGTAGTATATAAGCACCAATAGTTAATCTTGAACGTAAACAGAATAATACCAAATGAACCAAAACAGGTAAGACATTGACATCATAGTATCTAAAACAGACTAAAAGAACAAAGAATAACAATAACCGATCACGAAATGTGCGAATCCAGTCTCTTTTGACATACTATTATAACACAGACAAAAAAAAAAGATCAATTTCGAGTATATCTGGAAAAATCCTTAACCTGTACCACATCACCGAATGAAAACATGCATCCACCCGTCGACAGAATCGACTCAGTAATTACCGTGAATACCCCTCAACCACATTCCCTCATACGCGAGAGGCAGCGACAACGGAGGGAGCAGCGGCAGCAGCGTTCTTGGCGGCACCACCAATGAAAGAGAGAAATCCAGTAGAAGCCTGCTCTTGATCATCCAAGAAAAGATCCTCAGGAACCCTAAGCGCTCCATGAGCAGCCACAATAGCAACACCGACGAGAAGCGCGGAGATCAAGACAGATCCAACGCTGGTAAGGAAAACAACGAACACGCTTAGAACAACAAGGACCCCAAGGGTCTCACGCTCAGAGAAAACACGGCCGAAGAGCACAAGAGGCTGATCCGAAGGACGGAAGAGGTAACAGAAGATCCAAGCGCAGAGGAGGCCGAGAAGAATAATGAGAGATCCGGGGTTTGTAAGAAGGGAGAATGCGAGAACAACAGCGACAAGAGAGAGGTAATTAACACGGAAGTATGAGTAGTTGCGACGGAGGCGAGCGATAGCGTCGGAGGTATTCTCCGGCCGGGAGAAAGCCGAGCGATCAACGAGCTCCGACCACGGGCGGCGTTGGTTGAATCCTTCGCGAACTTGCGAAGATATGTTGGTGATGAACGATCGGAGGGCCGGAGTTGCGATCGGAGGTTGAGATTCGGCCGAGGAGGCGACGGAGGTGAGCGGTGTAGGAGTACTTTGAGGGGTGGAGATCGGAAGAATTGGAGGTGCGGAGGAAGCCATTATTGTCGGTGAAGCAAATGAGGGTTTGCTTGAATTTGATTTCAGATCTGAGAGAAGTTGCGAGAGAAATGAATGGGAGAAAGAAAACAAGAGAATAGAAATAAAGAGTGGGGAAGGGAAACTCAGAAAGAGACGCGTAATTTCCTTTTTTTATTTATTAAATTTGCATTAGTTTGCTTCGTCGGTAAGGATAAAGAGTTGACGGAGATTTTTCAACCGCGTGATGGAAAGTTGATTTTTGGGTGATTTTCCGGCTTCCCAGTCCAATATTAGGCGAATATCCATCCAAATTTTGCTTCTAATTACAAATTAGCCTCATAATAATCCAAATTATTTATCAACTCGGCTCATATTTATCATAATGTAGTGATAATTTCAGGAAAAATGGTTTATGTCTATATTAACCCCCGCTTGGTTAGAAGTCCGAAAACGGAAACAGAATGAAAATGACGGTAGTTTATATACTTACCTTATTCATAAATGTTTTTTTGGAATCATAATCATTCCCTGTAGTTCCATGTAAAATGCAGTTGTTTCTCCATTTTATTATCCTATAGGGTATCAATACAAATTTTACTACAATTATTTAAAAACACAAGGAATGAATTCATAAACTTTTATGAATAATATATATATATATATATATATATATATATATATATATATATATATGGACTAAATTCGTTTTCATTCCGTATCCGTTTTCAGAGTTGGAACCAAACGGGCCCTAATTATTTTATTTGTTACTGCCATTTTTATTTGCATATCCCAAACCCGAAAACTTGGCTATTAATTTTGTTGCACACGCCCAAGATCTTATATTTTTTATTGTTTTATTGATGAATTTTTGTTATAAAACATCTTACTCATTATTTGATATATATTTATTTTTTCTTAAAATTGACTCAAATATACACATGTAGAAAAATTGATTAAATATATTTAATTTGAAATAGATAGATAAACATAAAACATGAGGTATAATGTATTTTTTTTTTTTTATTCAACTTATAAATCATGAATAATAATCATAAACAAAATAACGTGTGTGATTGTGTGAAAATGCCTCAAGATCACACTTTTGAGGTTGTTTGTGGAGAATAGCTAGGATAAATCTTAAACTTAACAAAATTGTAAAAGTGGCCCAAAAATCTCAAAGATCCACTTATTTTCACTGATAACCATAAACTAAAAAAAAAAAAGAAAAGAGGCCAAGCACGAGAAAAGAAATGATCCACGCTGCTATTATGGATCATTACACAAGATGATACATGTTTCTCACAAAGACAGCATCCCACAGTAGATAAATAAAGCACAATACTCATGAATGAATACACACGAAAAACAACAACGTTATATACATTATACACCCTGTTTCTCCTACTATTGCAAAGTGATATATCTTTGATCAAACACAACTCGACGAATTATCCCATACCTTGTCGAAACCCAAGCCTTGATAATCTGCATGGCAAGCCAGCAGTTAGCGTTCATATCAGCCAGCAGCTAACAAGAATTCTGTGTTGGTTATTCTCGACGTCCTGTTTGGTTAAACCTCACAACTTCTACTCACGTTGCTGACAGGAAAACCGAGCAACCTACAATCAAGATAGGCCTAGCCAAGCAAATCCTTGAACATGTTGGGGTTCTGGCTAGACGGGGTTACTCCCATCTGCCTTACAAGTGCATCCTTCTGTATCCAATCCTTAGGATTTAAACCTTTGTTATTTTGCTGCGCTTGTAAGGGAACTGGCTCATCAACATTGAACTCGTCGTTGGTATTTGATGACCCAATGTCCATATCCCCATAGAGTCCCATAATATCAGGCTCATTGTCTGCACCACTCAAGTGCCCGTCTAGAAGCCCTTCCAGTTGCGTGTTCTGATCAACCGAAGTAGTAGTACTGTTATTTTCAGGTTCATCTAGATCAAGCAAGTCGGGAAGTGATGGGGTAGGAGTAATTATCCCTTCAGCTGCTTGAACATTAGCCTTAGCAACATGCCCAGCCGATTTAGTGTGCCTATGACCAGAAGATGGTGCCCTTTCATCTTTTGTTATTCCTCCAAACAAAGAAGCAGCCAGTTTTTGCTTCTCTGGAGAAATTTCAACCTGTGGCTTCTTCAAATCATATGATGATATGCCATGTGCTTTTGATGAAACATTACTCCCTCCGTATGATTGCACCCCGTTGGGTGCTTTGTCGGATGTAGAAGATGGAGAAGAATACGTTGGTCTACCCCACTTCTTTTGGACCCCATCAAGCTTTAGTCTTACGTCTTCATTGGAGCCTGGTCCTGCAGAGGTGGCTTGGTGGATCTCTGTACTATATGAAGATTGTGGTACAGGACGATGTTCAGTGGAAGATATGTGTGGAACAGGAGCCTTTGGCAATTCATAGGCCTCAAATCTGAGGGTGTGTGCCGAAGCCTCGCGACTACCTGATCCTCTGATGCTGCTTATACTGGACATACCAGAACGCTCACGTTCAGGGATATAGGGTTGAGCACCCTTTTCCCATGACTGCTTAATGTAATCATCAAGGAAGGTAAGGTTTTCATCAACCTGAAATAACAACAATTAGGTCACTCCTGAACCATAGAGAAGTAAGCAGCACGTAAACAATCCTACAAAAAATGTCAGACTCAATCTTTGAAACCCAAGTTAATTTCAGTTTAGAAAAAATATGATTTAATGCTCAGATATACAAAAGTTGGCGATTGATTTGAAGTTTTTCTATGGGATAATTAAATTACATTTCAGCTTAACACGTGGAAGCAAATTTACTTGTGAGAAAGTATTTTAATCATACACGAGTACATAGCCCCTAAAATTGGACCTACAAAATTTGTCTGATGATTGAGTCCAATAAATCATCTGAATATGAACACGAAGCAACGTAATGCTACAACCAACCAATCGCACAAGATTAAATGTTACTATGTTAGTGAGTTGCTGACAAGATATCATAAGATATCATGTTAGGGTGATGAGTATCTCTGCTTTATCGAAACTTATAAAAAATTCCCAACAGAGGAATGTTAAGGCAAGCAAAAGACAGTGATATAAAATAAAAGCAGGACATCAACATTCATTATGGTACTCAAGCTTACCTCAATATCTTCACAGCTCGCATCCAGTGGTATTATACTTCCAGCAGCATGTGAATCTAAGCTAAAGAGTGCTTGCAGTTCATATGCACGTTGCTGCAGATCTGTTGAGTGGGATGCCTTCAGTTCTTCAATTAGTGACTCGCACTGAGAATGATGAAAGAGCAAATTTGTTGGTAAAAGAATAGAACCTAAAAGTTCCTATCAAGTGGGTAATATGGCTAACTAGGCCTTTTACCACTATTACTCTATTAAGAGTACCTATAGCATAAACTCACTGAAAGAGTACCCATAGCATAAACTCATTAAAAGAGTACCCACTATTGCTCTATCCTCCACATCTAAGAACCATACTCACTCTTAGGGTGCTACTATTTAGGCTCGAGTACAATGGATCAAAAGAAGCTACCTCAGGAAGCATGCCCGGCTTTCTATCAGCTGCCAATTCAAATGCCAGTATCTTCGTAATTGCTGTAATAGCATACGCCTTTAAATCAGAAAGACAAAGCAAGGGTGGTTAAAAACTTCTTACCTTGAAAGAGGGGTCCTTCAAAAATGATACAATTTAAACTTCTGTAGTAACAAATTTTCTTCTAGTGTGGAGATAAAAAATGAACATTATAATGCAGAAATAGGCTGAAATGAAGAAGTGTTAAGTTCATCAGCAACACTTTATATTAATGTGCATAGATTTGTTTACAAATTGCCCTTTCTAAACCCCGGTTTCAATAATTCTACAAAATTGTACAGTGTTTCACACTTATCATAAATCACAATCATAATCCATATCAAATTTTTATTACATGATGATACAAGTTTGATTATTTCTCCATGTTAGTGACTCAATCTGTGTGCGCTCACAAATTCATCAGAAGTTATCCATTTCGGTTTCCCCCTAGCAAACATCTTTTTCTAAGGAATAAAAAACAAAGCCAATAAGCAGGACAAAACATTCGTTCAGAATTATGGCAAACTTAAAAATCCCAATGATCTTAAACACGCAGACTAATAATTAAATAAACTTTAGATTCAGTCATTCCATGACCGTATATATTTGACAAAAGTTTTAATTTATACATGGTAAACAAACTAGAAGCCGAAGATCACTTCACATTAACAGAATTACGAAGCATGTTAACAAGCACTCATTTTGCCCTCAGACGGTAATACTTCCAGAGAAAAATGTAATTAGGTATACATCAGCCTATTATCCAAAAAGTGAAGTCGTAGTTATCTGTTTCCAAAAGAAAGTGAAATTATATCAAGATTTTCATGTTATAAACAAATACATTTTCTTGCCTCGAGGTTTAGGAAAGAAAGAGAGGCTAAAAGGGACAAGAGGAACGCTTTATATATTGAAAGAACACACCCTTAAGTTGCTGATGCTTAGAAGTTGATTTGCAGGCAGGGCAGCAACAAATTTACGTCAAAGATTAGACTTGATACACAGAGCATAACAGTCAAGTTCAAGTTGATAAGACGGGCAACGGTTGTCTTTCTAGATGTTACATCACAGCCCTTCATCTATTTTATGATTGTTTTCGTGTGAGTATATTTCAACCCACACTGAGTAATTAATTCCAGAGGCATTTTGCATGCATTTTTTTCTACGAACCATTTTAATGCTACAAAATCGCCCTACCTCGTAAAAATAATATGGCTGAGAGAAAAATAGAGTACCTTTACAGTATCATCACTCGAATAGGCCTCTGCAACATCACACAACTTCCCAGTAATGTAAGAAGCAGAAAATTTTCCAACAGCGGTTCCATATTCTCCCAAGACCCAGCAAATCACCTGTATCAAACCACTAATAAGCAAATAAACACAAACAAAATCAAGCAGAAGCAAACTACGCTATCTATAAAACAGAAACAAAAAAAAAAGCAACGCAACAGATAAGCCTATTTTTAAGCATAGATGAAAAATGTAAAACCCAGAACTTACTTGGAGGAAAACAGATGGAACTTTTGGCTCTCCAATAATGCGTAAATATGACTCCACCTGCAAAATGAGCAATCAGGCAAAGAGAAAGAAGAAAAAAAAGATACTTACAGACTGCAACTGGCATTCCATGTAGAGATTTTTTATACATACAAACCATAAGTTTAATTCCTAATGGGGATCAGGTTAGGTAAACAATTTCAACACGGAACACAATTTTTATTTGCGTTGAATGAAACACAATTTCAAAAGATAAAAATCATTATTTGCAGGCCAAAGCAAGGCAATCATCAATCTTATGGACATAATATAAGCAATAGTGGGGAACACCAAAGAGATTACATCTTAAAAGAGGCAATAATTCCAATCCATGCTGAGCAGATGGAAGGTAGTGGAGGTCAAAGACAAGTAGGGGATGGATGGTTAGAGGACCGATGGGACAATGGAAGGACAAAAAAAATAAGGGAGTGGTTGGAGGTGGCAAATTAGGAGGGAGAAACTGGTGGTGGTTCAAACAATCAAACATAACTTGGGGAACCGGATCTGTTTGCAAGGAATATATGTTTAACAGCATTATCACATGACAGAAACTTACCACAACTCATCAACTGATTATATATTTTGGTGGAAGCTATAATGGGGATTCCTTTTGAAAATATCTTATTTTGAAACAACAAAAGTAAAATACTGGAACTACAATAGAAATAGATCTGAATATTATTTATAAAAAAAAAGCCATTCATTGCTTGCCAAAACAGTATCAAGAAAAGTGAGCATAGTTTTTGGGGTTGAATAGTTAGTAAGTTAACATAGTAGAGAGCCGACTTTTCTCTTTATTAATAAACAAAACCAGGAAATTTGTGTGCACACCCTTGAGTCATAGATATGCAGAAAGCGAAAAACTCGGCCTACTGCATACATGGAATGCTTTTTAAAGGACAGGCCACTTTTATATTTATATAGCAAAAATAAGCTTTTAGTTATAGATGACATGCCACTTTTCAAAGTTGAGAAGCAATTTTCCGAGTCTAATCTCACTTTAATTTGACCTATTGACTTCCATTTATCTTTTCCAATACTGTTGCCATGGCTAATATCTTTGATCTTTGAAATCCAGCTATTGACAGCATAGCATCAAAGAGGAACTGACAAAAAAATATGCTTCAACTTCATAAAAAACTGAAATAATATAGCTTAGAAACACCATAGATTCGGAAGTATATCGGTCTAAGATCGGAAGATAAGAGAAACATACAGCAGACAGTTTCAGCAGATTATCTGCAGAATCATCATCCTCCCCAAATCCTTCAGCAATCAATCGCATCAAGTTGTGAGCCACCTTTATATTTACTAAATCACCTGCATGCTTGAACACCTTGTTCATGGTCTGTTGAGCAAAAATCAGTGACAACCAGATAGAATTGGGGTTTAATTGTATGGAAGAATTGAATGTAAAATTACTTACCTGAATAAACCATTGATTACTCGGAGCAAATTGCTCAGCCAGTTCAACACAGCGCGATGCTATCTCAGTCTTATAATGAGTATCATTTATGCTTATCATGTAATCAATCATTCGGTCAACAATCACTTCCACATTAGGTGACTTGGTCATTTTGTAAAGCAGCTCAAAAGTCTTCCGCTTAAGTGTATCATCGGGATCCTGTTCCCATTGTCATAAAAAATGTGTAAGCAAGGGAACTATATAAGTAAAATTTATACTGATTGAATTTGTCTGCAGTCTTCAAAATATAATAAAACTGCATCAAAGTACAAGCATAATTGTCAAGGAACTATTCATTCTAAACACCTGCAAGTATTTCCCTCTTTAGTCCTTACTCCTTTACAACATTTACCATATATATATGTAAGATTCTGAACTGGTTTTAGAGTCACAAAGGAATTATAATTCACTGACTAAAAAGAAAGTGAACTTGGCTCTCTAGAGGTTGAGATGAGCTACACAAAACACCTTTTGGAACAAGTTGTAGCTAAATTAGGCTCAATTCGGAACAAGTTGTAGCAACTTTTCTCTTCTTGAAGCAAACCAACTGTAAAGAAAGGTGAACTTGGCTCTCTAAGAGGTTGAGGTGAACAAAAAAAACAAGCAAATTCTGATTTTGGGGCTAATTTGCAAAGGTTAACTGAAAAAAATAATTCGAATTCATGCCAGGCAAGTATTACAAAATTCTTAAGTGTTATGGAATTGCTCCAAGGAACTCTAACTGGAACAGACAGGCCAACAAGTGAAAAGTTCGCTCTAGGTTTATACATGTAGTGACTCAATTGAGCCCTTTAGTTTTCTTCATCTATGTTTTCGTCAACAAGATCAAACAGCCTACATAACCATTTCCGAGTTTGGTTCGATTCTTGCCACAAGGAGAACAGATTTTGAGAACTCTTACTATAAATAAAAAAAAATCACCAAGTTCTTTATTGAACATAATTTATCTGTTAATGGAATTATAAATCACATAAATAGTTACCTGTTATATTAGCAAAGAATATCTCACCTCAAGGCAATCAATGACTGCTAATTGATGTTGTTCAGCAACTTCGGGGCTTATCTTTATTAATCGGCCCAGGGCATCAATCCCCATATATTTCAAATTATGACTATCGCTCTGTTCATGAAACAAAATTGCAACTATGAGAATGAATGAGGACCACAGAAACTTATAGCAGTACAACTACCCAGAACCCATATAGCTGGAAATGTTGATCAGGTAGACCTTCAGAAATCTAGATATTGCATCAGCTGCAGCACCCAATAACTTAGAGTTTGGATAGATTGCTGCGGCACAACACACACTTTCATACAGTACAGCATTTCCAATATTGCTTATTTGATCACACTTTCTGATTATGTCACCAACAACAGTGTACATTTGTCCACTTGCATGCTTGTCGCCACTGCCCAACAATGCCAGTATCTTCAGCAGCTTGATCTGTACATAAGATTTGTCTCAAATGAAAAACCATCAGTATTAGAAGGGGCATAAATGATAGCTTTAACCAGTAATGGCAAGCAAAACAGGTGAATAAGAGGGCAATAAGACAGTAAGGTGTAGAAAGGAACAATGATAAAGCTCAACATGTACAAGTACATGAGACAATAAACGCAAGCAAAAATCAAGAATAGCATGTTGCAGATAGTACCAAAAAAGAGTAATTTACATAAGACTTTATATATATATATCAATCTGAACACTGAAATAAACACTATGTACCTGTATGAATGGAGCGGGCATCTGATGGTAATCATAAGCTTTGGGCAACCTACGTTCAGCTACCTGCTTTAAAATGCTTACAAAACTTATCACCAGATCCTTATAGGAATTGGGATCTATAAGGATTAAGTCGAAAAGAGGGGAAAGTGCAGCACCCATGACTCCTGGATCATTATCGCAGAGCCTCTGCAAAAAAAGGAGCCAAACCAACATTATCACATGTACAGCTTACACCGGCCTAGAATAGATCAGACAAAAATCTGAAATTATTAAAATTTTGAACCTCATAAAAATTATTTGGATATCTTGCATAAAACATCAATAATCCCCAAGCTCCAGATGGACCAGATGCTAAGCACGATATGAGGTTTGTCTAAAACAAAGGCGAACTGCTTTATGGGAATGGCAATGAACTCAAGTGCATTTACAATCAGAAAACACTTGATAACAGCATGGCCATTTGTCACTGTTTACAATGAGTTTAATGCAGAGGCTATAAAATATATGCAGACGTTCCTCACATAATGACACATAATTACATGCATAATAGGAAAAAAGTATTTATGGTAGAAAGGAGAAATGGGAAGCAAACACATTTCTCACTACACATTGGCCCTCACTCTTTCGAGAAAGCATGTTCAAGGACAAGTAACAAATGGCAAACAAGAGAAGCAACCATTCACACATCTGACGGAAATTATACACATACTCTGTCCTTGCATTCTTGCTAATAAAACACCAATGGCAAGTAGAGTTTCAATGTCCAAAATCACGCCATTAAAAACATCCCAGTCACAAGTACTTAGGCAAGGTAGGTTATAATCGGTTTTCAAAAGCATAACATCCCTTGTGTACAGAAAATATTACTTTATGATATTTATCGTATACATGTAATCTCTTTGGCATGTAATGGTACTGCACCTGAGTTCAGTATGACCCGGGCACTAGTGGTAATTTCTCAAAGTGTGGAGCCATTGATTAAAATTTGAAACTAGCTATTATTACTAAAAGCTAGAAAAGTACTCCCTCAAGCATCTTGAAACAGTTGAACTGATCTCACCACTGCAGTGCAGGATTAAAGTATATAAATACTTCAACCTCACCTCACCGTGATGGAATGGTTTATTAGATTATTCTTATGGTTGCACTCAGGTCCCACATAAGGTAATTAAGCTTATGTCTAGCGCGATGAGAACAACGAATGATATTTTAATAACTTATCCAGTTAATAAAAGGTTCGTTAATCATCCAGAAACCATTATATGTTCTATCTCCATGAATTATCAAATTATGTTGATAAAAAGGGTGTAAACTGTTTATACCTAACCCAAAACTATAGTCTAAAACATGCATACGAAGGAAAACTATGTGACCAACTTCTTCCTGTTAGCTGGTTATCAAGAGATGGTCATGCATTAGGGGATTCCACCTTAGGCATAGCACTATAGCAGCACAGGAATGCTCAACTATCGTCAAAAGCATTACTCACGCCTTGGAATTCTTCCCTACTCCACTACAATTCCGAGTTGACACCTCAACTGTAGCATTTCTTTATTTTTTAGAATCTAAAACAGAAGAATCAAGAAAGACATAGCTCATGATACTACTAACCTTTCGAAAATTAGACACGAGATGAGAAACCGAAGCAGGAGACCGCTGATAGAACCTATGAAGCGCCATAATTGCCTTCTTTCTGACAGACTCCTTGGAGTGGCCGACCAGCTCCACCACCTGGGGGAGCACGGCTGGGATCGTTTCCTCGTTGATAAGCTTACAAACCGCATTCAAAGCCGCACAAACAACCAAGTAATTGTCCGATTTCAAGTCCTTCTGAATCGTATTAACAATCAATATAATGAGATCATGGTCCTCGTTCAAGAACAGAGTAACAGCCAAGTAGCCAGTCCGCTTGAGGAGAATGTTGTCGTCGTGCGTCATCTTGACAGCATGAATGTATCCAAAGGAGGCGTCATGGCCAAGCATTTCGACATAGGCAAGGCGGATGATAAACTCCTTCATCTGGCGCTTGGGGATATCAGGCTCGGCAATTCGGCGCTTAAGAACATCAATCTCAGCGAGAACGATTCTATCCTCTTCGGCCTTGGATCTGGCTTCTCCAATCGATTGCACTAGATCCAAAAACTCCTTAGACTGACCGAACACGCTTTGAGAACTCGCCATTGCGAGCTCCCTCCCAATTGTCTTCAACTGCTCCAGTATATCGTGAATTTTGTGAAGGGAGTAGGAATGTAGGTTGAGGCGGTAGGAATTGCAGTTGGGAGATGGAGGGATCTGAGAAGAGATAGAAAGTGGAATCCAGAGTTAGTTGGGGAAGGAGGAGATGGGAAGAGGAAAATCAAGTGGAGATTTTATTTGGGTTTCCGTTGTCTTCTTCCTTTTGTCCCTTTTTGCCACGGTGGTGATGTGCGTTAGAGCTTCCGCCACACGTGTTTCACCTTGCAGGATAACGTAAACTAATGTTCAAATTGTCATAGGATTGCTACATTTCTAACACGATTGCTGCGGGCCTTTTTCGGGCCCTTTTGGGTAGTCATTAACAAGGACTCGTCCTCTCTATAGTCCGATCCAAATTCTAGTAGAACATTTTGATGTATATAGCTAACTTGATTCGATAATTGGCGTGTTCGGTAGAGAGCGGAGTTATTTGGGAGATTATAATCTCCACAATAATCTCGATAATATTAATAATGCCAGTTCAATTGAATTATAAAGAATGTCAGAATAATTTTCTGACATTGTTAAAGCATGTAACATCCCTTAATTGTCCCAATGAAAAAATTATTGCATGTTACATGCGTTAGTAGCACCGGAAGGAGGCAAAATAAGTCAATCATTAAGCGTATTTTTTAGTCCATGGTTAGTTTTTTTGTTTCGGATTTTTGAAGTTAACACTTAATTTTTGTCCCGGATCCGATACCAAATCAGTTCAACGTCAGGACTACTAACTGGATCTGAAAATCGAAGTGGATTGTGAATTGGAATTGGAAACAAAATCACTCATTTTTTTACTTGGGTTTGGCCCTGGATCCCTGATTGGATTGGTCGCTTATGGACTCGTCTTTTGGACTAGCCGGAAATCGAAGTGGATTGTTGGCTTATAGACTCGTCTTCTCTAAAGTCTCTTCCCGTCGATCACTCGCTTTTGAACTCGTCTTCTCCGTCGTCAATTGTTCGCTTCTCCGACGTCTCTGGACTTTCGGGGCCAAGTTTGTAATTAAATTGTTTGGCTTCTGAACTCGAACCTCCGACGTCTCTTCCCTTCTCCGTAGTCAACTATTTATCTTTTAATTATTTTAATTAATTAAAAGTTCTCATAATTTTTATTTTTTTGAAAAACGGAAAGCAACTAGGTTAGTCTATCTCCTAGAGGTAGTCCATCATAAAGCATCATTGCGGATGAGAACGCGAAATTCGGGATCGTCAGAAAAACAAGCGGTGTTCCATATTCTCAAACGAGTCAATCGGACATCAACACAATTGGTTTACGTGAAAATATGTGTGATTTGGACTTTGTCGAATAAACGGAGTTTCAACATGGGGTCGGAATAATCACCTTGACCTCCCACGGACAACTCCACAATTCTTGAAGTGACTTGATAACACAAAGATTATACCCTCGATTTCAATATTTTTTTATCTTTAATCTGATAGTCTCCTATAGACCCGATTTGAGAGCATAAGCTTCATCTTTTATTACCGAGTTAAAGTTATTTTTGTCGCATCAAGTCTAACAACCTAACCCTTGTGATTTCGAATCACAAAGCCAATGAATGTTGTTTTATACCGTGAGCTTTTTTATTTAAAAGTTATCATAATTGAAAGGTTTTGATTTGAGACCATAAGCTTCACCTTTTGTGGCTACCTCTAATAAGGTCAACTCCTACCACCATCACTAAGTAATAATTAGGTTCATGATTGTTCATATTTGTGCAAGATTGTTATTCGTACCACCTGAAACATGATATTCATACCCCGACTACGCGTACGCAATGCGTATCCGTAGCAAGAAACTCATTTCGTTCAAAAAATAAAGGAAAATGGTTACGACTACACATGGCGTACACGTAGTAGGACTACGCATCCGCCATGCGTAGTAGTCAATAACATATATTTGGTTCGAAAAATGAAGGAAAACTTACTAGGTAAATTTTGTTTTTTTACTACGCGTAGGCGTAGATGTGGTATGTATAGCATGTTTAAGGTGGTACGAATGACAGGAACCATATTTGTGGTGTATCTATTAAGTTTTTTTTATGCAACTAATAATTATAGCAACACTAGCATATTTTAAGAAAATAAAAATTTCTTGATAGGATGCAATTAAATCGGACTGTTTTTCACTGTATCGAGATCTATTGTTCCATAACGAAAGAAAAATAAAATAGAAACTTAATCCGGACTCTTGTGTCTACAAACAATAGAACTTACCGGTTTTGACATCGTTGTCCAAGACAAAAAAAACTTAATTTTTTTAGGCGAACAATTATTCTCCTTACAACTCGTTATATCATTATCCATCAAAGACTTTCGTGTTTTGCAATGTCGTCTTCTCAATTTGATGCGTGTTTTAGTGGCGTTTCGAATGGTTTGTTTAGGGGACATCACTTTGTGATAGACCCCTGATAACTGTTATATGAGTCCAAATATGATGGTTCATATTTATTATTTAGAGACTTCATATCTGTGTACTCCTTTCGACGACGGATGTTATGCCGGCCATTTTCCGTTAAATGGATAATCCTCCTTCCACTTGAATATCTATTTGCTAAAGAAATTACTTGATTTATTTTAATTTTTTGTGTAATTTTTTTTATTGCGGACCGTTAGTCCATCTTGCCTATATTTTTTGGGCCGTGGAGGGTTTCGAACCGCTTTTTATTATTTAAAAAAAAACTATAAACACCTTGTACTAAAATACAGTTCACCGTCCGGAATGACCTGAAAAATTGCTCAGAGTTAGAAAGTAGAAACAATGGAGGAAAAGATATGGCGGGAATGCCAACGCATTCTCTCCGCCGGCGAGTCTCCTCCTCTCCGATCACTCTCCGCCGTCCGATCACTCATATCGAATCCTTCAACCTCTGACGACACGGTTTCCTCCATCCTCCAAACCCTAACTACCTCCCTCTCTCTCCCTAACCACCGTCATCACCACCACATCCTCTGTCTCCTCTGTGCTGTATTTCTCTCCCGAACTCATCGCTCCCACCTTATATTCGCCTATGTCTCCTCTTTCTTCGCGTCCTATTCCACCACTGACACCTCCTCCTTTTCCCGCCTTGCCGTCGCGGCGCTCTCTATCCTCCTGTCCATGGCGGACTGCGACTCAACTCTTCGTTCCTCGATGGATTCCATCGATGATGGCGTCCTCGTAGCTCTCAGCTTCCGCCCCTGTGTGCAGGTGCGTATGTGGATTCTGAATAATGCTACGAGGCTTCGAATTGAGCCCAATTTGCTAGTCACAGTGTTTTTAGGGTTTACGAAGGATCCATACCCAGGGGTGAGGAGAGCAGCGTTGGATGGACTGTCGAAGGTTTCTAAAGATGGCGTGGAATTTGGCGATTGTGGCTTCGTTGAAGGATGCTTCTTGAGGGCTGTCGAGCTCCTCGGAGATGCTGAAGATTACGTTAGGGCAGCTGCTATTCGAGTGGTAATTTTTTCAATCAATTAAAGAATAGTGCTTCATATTGTTATTGTGAATAAATTTGATTATCCTGTACTCTTAAGAGTTCTTAGGTTGCATTTTGTTTCCACCGAAAGTTGATGATCCTGTGTTGTCTATTTGGTTTCTGTGTGTAAATAATATACGTTGGGTGGAAGTTTAAGCACAATATTGCAGGGCGGTTGTTCCTTTTGTTTAGCAATGATCCAATGCGGTTTAATCTCAGGTAAGTAGGTGGGGTGGGATACTCCTGGCAACCAAGAATGAGTCAGATTACAACGATTGGTCGGACTTCTTATTTATCCAGGTAGTTCACTTGTATCTTTCTTTCTTACCTGTCCTTCAAATAAAATATCTCTTGCTGAATCTATTCATAATACATGCACCATTTTTGATAAATAGAAAATGATGTGATTTAATGCTGCACTGTAGTTTGGATGTTATGTCTTGGCATTTCAGTCATTTTAAGCTAAGGAGAAGTTTGGCTCGTTATAATATTGCCATTTGACTCCAAAGTGATCTGGATTCAACCCCCCATCCTCCCCCCCCCAACCCTTAAAGTATGTAATATTTTCCAGATGATTTGATCAGAGTATATTGATGTATTAAATTCTTGATATGAAATTGTATTGTTCTTTGGCATTATTCTGACTATTTGATTGCAAATATTGCTTGCATCCGTTTTTCCTCTGGCTGCTGCTTGTTGAATACAGGGATGGTGGGTTCATCATCATGGAGGACACTGTCGCCCTACCAAGATATAGGATAGTACTCAGTATTGGCATATAAATAACTGCCATGATTGACTTATTCATTTCATTAATTATTCATTTCATGCTTAAAGCTGCTAAAATACTGATTTTATCTTCAGGACCAGCCTTGCAGGACTTGTTTTTCCATTTTCATCTCTGCATGGATACCTTATAACCATTTGTCCTTGCAGGTCTGTTCTATGGTGAGAGATATGAGTGTAGCTGTCAGGTTGGAGGCTTTTTATGCTATTGGGAACATCGGAGTGGTGTCTGATAATGTATTATTGTTGACCTATTCAAAAAAGGTCCAAGGGACTACCGATGAGAAGAAAACACTTTGTTTAAGTTCTGGAAAACGGCATGAAGTGCCCATCACTGCTGTAGCTGGAGCTTTTCTTCACGGGATTGAGGATGAATTTAGCGAGGTAATTTTGTGTGTATAGTTTTTTTGAGCTAATTATGTCACAGGTCCATGATCCTAACTTGCATCCTTCCGTTTAATTGCTTACTTTGTACACTTTACATGTAAATCTTTTGAAGGTGCGGGGTGCTTCCTGCAAGTCACTAAAGGAAGTTAGTTCTGTCTCTTTGCGGTTTGCAAGTGAAGCTGCAACCTTATTGATGTATGTTATGAATGATGAATCGGTGATGGTTAGGCTGCAAGCTGTGGAAACAATATATCACATGGTATTATGTAACCATTTGAAGTTGCAACACGAACACATACATGTGGTTAGTTTCCAGCTTCTCTCCCTTTTGAGAGATTAGACAACTAATTATGAATGGCTGTAGTTATCAATACAACTCACTCTTTCTTGTCCTTGCCTGGAGTTTTCATTTTTAGTCAATATAAGTTTTCAGCATTAGATCGGTCATCAGGTGGCGATATTCGATAGTAGTTTTTTCGTTAATCAAATTGTTTGAGGACTGAACCAATTGGGTATACTTAATGTCATCTACTACGATTCTTTTGTATAGGCCATCCAGTAACTTTAATATAACATGCTACATTGTTCTTATGAGTAGTGAGTACTTCATTGAAACCATGATAAATTGGTGGTGACCTTGAGATAAATTTCTGTATTCTGAATTGACTGGATCCATCTCTTTAAATCTCACTGGTAGAATTTATACCTAAAATAAAACACTGAGTTATTATGCACCTCTCATGGCATCCTCTGCCTTGTACTCTTCCTCCCATCTCTCAATTTATAGTTTTGAATCCTACACTGGGCAGCATTACGCCATATTTCATCTGAAAAATCTAGCAAGTCCTGCATCTTCGCAAAGTATCTTGCCACTAGCTTGTTGTCTTCGCATCTATACAGCAATTCATTACTATTTTTCTCCATGTCTGGATCTACTACTGGTTTGTGCAGAATGTTCAACAGTTGACTCGCGCCAAATTGTTTTCCTGCCTGCTACTTTCCAGTCTGCACTTCATTCTTGATCTAACCCCTTATTCTTCCTGCATTGTCTTTTTATATCATTCTTTCCTTGGTTATAAATTTTTCTTATTCTTAAGCGGTTAAGTTCTGCTTAATATATTGTAACTGCAAGATAACTGATTTTATTAATTGATCAATTTAGTAATTTACTGAAGGCTTTGTTTGTCAAGCCGTAAATACTTTATATTATAGAGGTAAAATTTTGGGTTATGTTTGGATGTCATGCATTCATTACACAATTGTTCAATATTGGACTTGGTGTAAATGTATAATGAAGTAGTATTTACAAATAATATTTGTCGCTAAGATATCATTAATGCAATGCATTTAAACACCACTATTAGTAAAATGTATTGTAGACCATAAGGTCCAGAACACTTGCTTTATAAAGCTAGAGTTATACATCCAAATAAGCCCTTGTTTTCAAATGATAAACAGTTTATAATGCCAAGCAAGCAAAGCCTAAATATGGCAAATTTGACGTAGAGATTATGAAGAAAATTAGGTTTGGCGTGTACTTTGTTGTCTTCAGAAATGCAAAAGTGAAAGTGATTATTCACCTGATGGTCCTGATGTGCAATGAATTATGACTATGTTGTATTATTTGTTAGGGAAGCAGACATTCATAGGTGAAGATTGACCATTCCAATTTACTCTGGTTCTGACAGAGAAGCAATTGTGATTAGGGCCCTTACTTGAGGTTCAGTTCCAATTCAGAAATCCTTGTATTAGTTGTATAGCATAAATTATACCCACATTCCGGGTATTGTGAAAGGACTCCCTATGTTGGAAATACATTTTAAAGATGTTTCTATTAGTGAGTTATCATTAGAAAATACTATCCATTTTTTATATTCCATATAGTGTTAGTGCCCGTTTGGTTGGAGCGGTGGAATGGAAACGGAATGGAATTGGATAAGGGTTAGGAATGGAAATGGAAATGATGGAATTACTTTCATATGATAAAAGACCTTTAACCAAACGTATTTTTTGATTGATTCGGAATCATTCCGTTACCGGGAATGATTCCTAGAGCTTCCAAACGGGCTCTTAGTTCAAATGGGAAACTCTTACTATAAAGATAACACATAAGCTACTGTAAGAGAGATAAAATAACATTATCTTGGTTTTCAATCAAAATGTCAATTCTTTTGCAAGGCAGTTTCTTAGCATTAAAAAGCTATTCCGAGTGAAGGTGTGAGTTCATTTCATTTGTTGCCCCTATTCAAAAAAAAAACAGGTTTTCTTACTGACTTCCAATACCTATTTTGCAGTTAGTTGCCACCATCTCTGACAAGAGTCCCCAGATAAGGAGTAGAGTGATGGAAGTACTTGGATTGGATAAGTTACCTAATGTCGAACTATTTAAACTATATGTTGAACGCCTTTTGGGGAACTTGGGGTTACATCCACAGGTTTCTACTCTCTCCTTTTGTTATGTTTTTTTGCAAGTTGTCTTCTTTCCCTGTTTGATCGGCTTTAACACTAAGGTTCATATTCAAGTCCAATCAAGTGTAGTGAATCATGAGGTCAGGGTTAGTGCAGGTTAACATCAAGTCCAAATAAGTGTAGTGAATCACGAGGACAGAGTTCTGCATTATATACTTGTTGTACTTGTACAGGCTATTTTTTCCACATTTATCATATTTCGAAGCATGTTTTTGTTTATCTTCGTTATTTGCGCATACAGATAACTGAACTTTAGTTTGTACTGATTTATGTTAACAATCTTCAGGATGAAGTCAATACCCTTCGTGCCTTATTTAAGAGTGGACAAGTTCAAAGTAAGTTTGCATTCCGATTTATCGAGAATGTCTATGATGAGGTTAGTAATTGCTCATTATAGTATATGTTTGGCACTATTTTCTTTGGCTGTTACAGATATACTCCAGTTCAATAGAGTTGATTGCCTTAACTAAAGGAAATTGATCGCATAGATTAGTTGACCTGGAGAGCGTTTTTTTGAATTTTCTTTTGAAGGCTGGTTTAAGCTGGCAATGTTTAATTGAGACTTCATACATTTAAAATGTAATGAGAGTATGAGTTGCATAATCTACTAAGAAAGGCAAGGGGGCCATATGCATTTAGATAAAGTTGATGTGCTTCATATCTTCGTGTTAAATTTTCATATTTTGAACCTTAGAATAATTGTTTTATTTCAGTTTCAGAAATTTCTTTTTCCGTAGCTTAAAGCTCTTATGCTGTAGTTAAAAGGTTTGAATAAGTACCACTTTTCCAAATAAAAATCTGGATGCAAATTTTACCAAACAATATTAAGTTGTAATTTTATAACAACAAGACTATTCACTTTTTTCCTTGACCAAATCAATATAAATTGGAGTATACTTTGGTCAGCCAAACCAAAATATGCCAAATGGAGATTATATATACAGAGAGAGTTGGTTACCAATATCTTTAAGTTGTTATAATGGAAAATTGACTGTTTTTTCTAGCTTTATTGTGCATGAACTATAACGTGTTGCTGTAATGCTAAATATACTTGACTTAATGGAAGAATTTTTGCATGTATTTCAAATTAATACCGACCTGCGCGGTTCAGCGGTCAAGTAATAATATTTTCTTAACTGAAATTCTTTTCACCTTTCATTTTGCATATTTTATATGTTAGAATGTTGTTTTATTTGTCACACAATAGGTTGGTATTAACCATTGTCATTATACTTTGCATCTTCCAGATGACAGATGCAGGTGGCAAATTAGCATTTGATAAACCTGAAATGATTGGTCTAGTAGTATTGGCTATTTCGGTTTCATTCTCAGTTGAAGCTCCTCTCCATCATATTCTACAAAAAATAATTTCAGCTGCTGCTGTATTTCTTGGTCGAATATCTTATGCACTTAAAGAAGTAATGAACCAAAACACCCTTGTAGCACATCTATCTCATAGTGGTAGGTCTTCCCTTCTTCCTATATATAAAGATTCTTCTCACACTAGTGCCATTGATGTCAACAACTGTATATGTCTGACTAGTTCTGTAGATTCTTCTCAGATGGAAACAGATTATTGGCTTTATGAAACACTGTCAAACATGAGGGAGGCTACACTTCCATTCACAAAAAGTCAGAAACAGTTGTCCGATGAAGTCAGAGAGTCTGTAAATCTCATCCTAGCAACTGCAACGAATTCGTGGCAATTGGCAAAATCAGGATGCACAAGCGAAGCTATTAAAGTGTTCAGGTAATAATACGCTATGGCCTCTTTTTGAATCATAATATCAAAGTTGGTACAGATGCGTTTTAAAAACACTAACGTTTTCAAGGATATATTCTGTGCACTCCAGAATATAGATCTCCTAACAAAAATCCCGTACATCCTTTTCCACTTGGCTTAACCTGTATAATAAGACTGTGCAAGTGAATACATTCATAGGCATAGCAAAATATGACAATCTCAATTTGTTGTGGATTATATAGTCCAGTTTTTTAGTTTGTAACTAAGCTACAACCCTCATGTCCTTCATGGTTTGACTAAAAAAATCACTTTACCACCCTTTAAAATATAATAAAGTAAATAAATATGGTAAAAAAAAATATTCTATTCACTTGTGGTGTCCCCTTCACCTTCATTCACAATCTCAAATTATTAATCACTAAATAATTCATTACCTTGTCCATTCTCCTAACAATCTAACATAGCTATTTTTAATCTCTACTTGCAGGTGTTGCCAAGAAGAGATGGATAGTATTGGGGCTGGGACAGTCCAATTTTTTAGTATACTAGATTTTGGTATGCAATATGTCGGAGTACTTGAGTTGCTCACAAACATTTGGGGTCATATAATGTTTCCCCGAAAGCATTTCAGTAGAATGGGTTGCCTGGATCTTTTGCTCAACAAGTTAGAGAAACATATTACGCACCTAAGGCACAGGTTCACAGGGTTCAGTAAAGAAGTTGAGCTGCATATCTTAGAGTTTGTACTTCTTGGCTATGTGTTGAGGCTGTATAGAGTGCAAGCGTGCTGCAAAACTTCAAAGAAGCTATCAACTACAATTTCCCATGTGGTGCATCTATGTCAGAGAATTTCAGTGACCCCTTCTGAGTTTGTCAGTGAACTATCCAGTGAAAACTGGGCCACAAGCAGTGAGTTAACCCAAGAACCTCTTCTGCTAAAGAGCTTGATTAACTTATTTGACGTGAAGGATATTCCTATCTCTGAGGGTATTAAGCACATCAAAGCAGACTTGGAATTCCCTGGATTTGACTCTGAGAGTCCTTTCCGCTTCATCTCTGGATTACCTGTTGGTATATCCTGTGAAATTACTTTGTATAATGTATCAAGTGAAACCAGGTTGTGGCTTGACATGAAGGTGGATGGAGGGCTAAGTCAATTTATCTATCTGGATTTGGATCAATCTGAAGGTTATAAGGAGGTAATGAAATTTGTGTACAATGCACCCTTGTTTAGAACTCCGAATGTAGCTGCTTTTGCCTTGACCACTTGTATAGGCATGGAATGCTTTTCTGAGGATCTTCAGCTGCCAAATAGTCACCTTGGACCCAGGAATCCATTAGTTTATCTTTGTGAGGAAAAAGAAATTGAACTCTTCAGGGTTGATAGATTTTGAATGATCTTAATGAACTGAGGTTTTAGCACACAACAAATTATTCAAGCCACTACAAAGCCAACGGCCAGAGATTGCTATTCATTTTTTTAGTTTCTACGTCCTGTGATGCTTCATCTGAGTTGATAAGGAAAGACAGACCGAGGACTCGGAACAAAGGAAATGAGAAGATGTAAGAAGGGAAAAGAGCTTAAGAGAGACCTTGATGAAGCTAGCTGGAACCTTGAATTTGCAATTGTCACAACTTGTTCCAAGCTAGTAGCATCTTCTCCACAGCAAAACGAGTAAATCCGCTTTCGATCTTATTCATGCTTTGCCAGGATGACAATCTTCCTGAAAAATCACTGCTGGTTCTCACTAAAACATTCTGTATAACAAAGTACAGTAGCTTCGGTGGTAGATTTTCTATGCAGAATTGTAATGTACATGTTTTTCTGTATGCATTGTGAACTTGCATACTATATTTTAGTACAATTGCTTACAGGTTACTATTGTTTACATCAAAGACATCTTTGTTTATTGAAAGGCCAAAGGATAAATGACATACCAAACCCTCTTTAAAAAAAAAGCCAAGTAACTTTGAAATGTTATGTGTTAACAGCAAAATATATATAAACCCTAATTGACCATAACCAACTATCATACTTAGAAATATAAACCCTAATTGACTATAACTCCTGGAGATGATGACGATGGAAATGCTATGTGTGAACAACAAAATATATATAAACCCTAATTGACCATAACCAATGATCATACTTAGAAATATAAAACCTAATTGACTATAACCAATAATCATACTACTTAGAGATGAAGACGACGATCGGCTAGACATCGGAAGAACCGTTAGGCATAAGCTGGTTGACGATGTTCGTGTAAACCAGATACAGAAGTCTATCCTTAGAGCCAGTCATATGAGAATTATTCTTGCTCAAGAAATGCTTCAAATCTTCGAGCTTGCAACAACCAATCATCTCACCAAGAAACAAGAACAACCAATTGATCCTCTCCTTAACAGGAGTCTCCGGGATCAAAGATTTCTTCTCGCCGCAAAACTTACAATCCGGCAGCGTAGGCCTCATCCACTTATCGGGAGCTCGATTCGAACGAGCCTCCTTTATATTGATCATGTAAGGTAGAACATCAGCAAGCTTCTGCTGCAAATCAAACGCTACCTCATAACTCCGATTGCACTTCCTACACTTGATCGTTCCCGTTATCGACGTGTGGCCGTTGTTGTTGAGGTACTCCATCGTGTACAACCGGCATGGTTGGTCAGTGGCCCAAGGGTACGGTGGTGGAATCCTCTCGGTGTCGGTGTTAGACGTTCTTCTTCTTACGCAGCGGCCTGGGGTTTGCGTCGGCGGTGTCCGGCGGTGGCTGGAGTTAGAATGCCCTTCTGTGGGCGGAGGTGATTGGCTTACTGGTTCGGTCGTTTTGCTAAAGGGAACGAATCCAAGGGTGAGTCTCAGGCCATCGTCTTCCTCACCGCTGGCCATGGTGTTGAAACAGCGGGCAATGCCGCGATGGTGTTGAAACTAATCGATAAGGCAAATCTCAACCGAGTTATATAATGGGATTCTGTGATTTTTTTTTTATTTTTTAAAATATAATTTAGCCGTTTAAAATGAACTATTTTTGAAAATTTTGATTTCCCTCGGTTTTAATATGATTAAAATATATTTTTATATTTTAAATCAAAATCAAATCAATTCTTCTAGAAAACTTCGCATCTCAAAGATCTCTAATTTGTAAAATAACTGAATGCTCTTGTTGATAAAGAACGTATTGATTTAAAAATATATATATATATATAACTAGGCAAGAAACGTGGGAAGATCAGGTTTCAAAGAAAATAAAAAGAAAAAAAAAATTATATTTTGTCTTAATGTTATTCAGTTAATTTTTAATGGCGATTTTGCTGCAAACTCGAGAAAGAGGGCTGAATATGAATCAAAGATTGGATTTTTTTGCTTAATTTGGGCAATTATATTTTTTTTCTTAATTTTCACTCAAATTATGTGGTATTATGAATAATTTCATAAAACTGCATTGAAAACTATAGTTTAGAAATGAAATCCTGAAAATTTATATTAATTTAGATGATTTTGAAAGGTTGTTTTTGAAATAATTATTTTATTATTTTGTACAATCCAAGAAAAAAGTTAATTTAGAAAAAACAAAAACCAAATCACAGTCAACTTACTTTTTCTTCGTTTATTCGTTAAATTTATTGTCAATATTTGTTTTTGAAAAAAAAAGTTAATTTAGAAAAAACAAAAATCAAAATATAGAAAATTAGAGGATCCTGACTGGGATTCTTTTGGGTGTATAGGATTTTTTTTTTTTTTAATTTCATCCGAAATGCCAATTATTTTGGGTGTATTGAAAAGTTGGCTTTCCTTATGATGCAAGGTATGAGAAAGGATTTACTCTAGCTATTTTTATAAATCAAATCAGGCAAGTTTTCAGTACTGTGGTACATATCTGACCAAAATCAACAACAAAATCTGAAACCATCTTCCTCAAAACAAAATGGCATCGAAAGAATTCTAAAAAGAGAACTTGAAAACACCAGCATTTGCATCTGATACAGACTCCCAGAATGTAGGCTTCTTCTGCTGAGCTAGCTTCTTTTCGGCAAGCGCCACCGCCTCATCTATGGTTCCCGGAAGAGACTCTTCGATTGCGTTCCTGAACTTGTCGTGCAGATTCACCCGGTCTCTCGTCCCAGAAACCAGTTCGCTCGCATTCGGTTTCTTCAAGAAGTCCAACACATTCAGCAGGTTCCTCCTACAGTTCGAAGTATAACAAGTTTATAACAGAAGAAATATGAGCAGATAACAGAAATATGACAATATCCAGATTTCAGAGGACTACAGCAAAACTTAAGAGATTGACAACAACGAGATGTCGTATAGCTAACAGAAGACCTAAGGATTAGATTAAGCAAATCAAACAACAAACTGGACACAGAATCATTGGTGCCAAAACAAAGGCAAACATTACAATATTCAGGAAAAGAAGGGAGTATCATTAAAAATGTTAATGCTTGAGAGTGCATTGTAGTATCACAATGCCCATTAGTTCAAAAATAACGTCCACAAAATAGCATGCCTTTGACAAGTAGTTCCTGCAAGTGAATATATGCCTTTACAGATAGATGCTGAGGGCTGACAAATTCAGCATTATTTTCTATGTGACTGCCACAAAGGCCTTATCTCGTAAATGCCTTTACCGATCAGATAATTCCTTCTCACAAGACCCATAGTCAAGGCAGTGTACAACCAAACCAACTAGCCTAGGATGATAACTAGACAAACAGAAATGTCTAGCAAGGCTAGTTAAGACAGCATCAACAAATCAGACATGTCTAGTTGAGTCCTGGAATAATTGAATTTGTGAAAATTCTATATTATGAGTAGTCAAATTCTGTAGCAATATCAAACCAAATACCAGTCACAGGCCTTTTAAAGCGGGGACAATTACTTGGATCCATACAAATGAACAGGCGATTGAAACCTATTCAACATCTAGGAGATGACATGGAAGAGGCATACCTGCTTACAAAATTTTGTGTTATAGCAATGGATTCTTCAAGGTTAATAACCAAATGCCACCAACCATTAGGCACAAAAATCACCTCACCAGCCTTGCAAATGCACTCAATAGGTTTCTTCTCCCAATCCCTCGTTGCCCCATAAAAGTTCATAAACCATTCAATTATTGAAACCGGACATGCCACTTCTGCACCATCAGGGCTCGGATGAACTCCAGGTGGCACAACCTCTGGAGGGAATAAAATCCACTTTTTTGAACCCTTAATGACAGCATTCCAAGCTGATGTCGAATTAGGATCAATGTGAAATGAAGATCCAGATCCAGCAGGTCCTATAATAACCCACCTATAATCCGGCCTCTCATTCCCCAAAACCGAAAACAGATCCTCCCTGAAATACTCGGGAACTTCATAGTCCGATGCCAAAACCGGCACCTTCTCACCAAATTTAGGATCAAAAAGATACAATGGTCTTTCTTCTCTAGCCTGATCTGAATACATAAAATATTCATGCAGTGACATTTCTACAGGCCCAACCGAAAACTTGACCTCTCCACAGTTTTTAAGCAAATATTCTTTATCCCATTTGTTTATTGCTTCCCAATTATCCATACAACCTTCTAACAAAACTGGTTTATTAGGCTCCTCAAAGTTCATTATAAACTCCTCAATTGAAATCCCTCTTCTCCTTGATACATTATCTCTTTGAAGCCATTCTGATCTCATTTCAAGATTGGCACACAACCAGCTCTGAAATAAATAATCAGAATAGAAATCCCTGATCTTCAAACTCAATGATCCGGCAGTCGATGACTCGAAGAAGGAATAATGTGTAGAAACATAGGTTTTCCTCCATGACGCATTGTAAGAAAATCCACAGCTAAGGGAATCCAACACAAGATTTCTCCATAGCGGTTCATGCGTGCAAAAGACATACAATGATTTACTAACAGTAGACAACAAACCTAAACTAGGACCATCTAAAAGCCCTACAATTTCAAGAACAAGCTCATCGGATAGCTTTTGAAGGTTACCTAATCCAGTGTCCCTAGAATTGTGGGATGTTGAGCTGAAAAGGAGATTGCCCAGTGGCTGAACCCCATGGCTGCTTGAAGTAGATGAAGATTTTAACTTAAAACCAGCCTCTTCTTCCTCCTCAACTCTACTAATATCCAAGTTAGAGCCATCCAAATTAGTTACTTTTGATCTTCTTTTTCTCCCCGTTTTGCTCTTATAACTTTTTCTGCGGGGCTTCAATAGCATTCTTTTGCAGCTCAACATTTCGTATCGAACGGAAACGGAGCAAACTGAATCGACGGTGGCGCGGCGAGGAAGGAAAGAAGAGAGGAGTGGTGAATAAAGGGCAAAGCAAAGCGCGGCTTGATTTCAGTTCGGATGATGTCATGTCAATATTTTTCATTTTCCATTTGTTCATATTTGGGCCCAGGCCCATATATACCTTTGGCGCATCATACCAAAATATGGGCCTTGTATGGGCCCAATGCCCATATTTTGGTGACCCTAAATTAGGCACTAGCATACCATCAACGCAAGGTTTCCAACATTTCCTAAATTCTGTTATCGGTTGACCCATTTAAAAATTTTAAACCCTAACATAAATTTTTTTGACGATTCCGAATTTTATATTCTAATCCGCAAGCTTTATGATATACTACTTATAGAAGTTAGTTTTTTTTTAACCGCATTCCATCTTCAAAAGATAACAACAAACATTTCCTTCATGTAGAGTATGACCAATGGACTATACAAGTCCACAATCATCGAGTCATCAACAATTATTATCCGATTTTTTCTGTACGTACCGTTCCTAGAACTGTCATAATTGTTTCGTGTTTGGTTGTCCAAATTTAATGAATATTAGATGGATTATAAATTTTTAAATGAAAAATTTTAGATAATGTTCTTATATAATAGATTTTTAGATTATAATTATAAGTTTTTCGATTTTTGGATGATGTTACCGAACTTTATAATTTTTTGGATTATATCCATAAGTATTAACTTAAGAATGTAAAAAGATTATTTCAAAAATTTATAAATTTCAAGAAAACATCATTCAAAAATCAGAAAAATCGTGAATTTAATTTGAAAAAAATCTAAAGTACGGAAATAATCGGAATTTTTCATATTTAAAAAAAATATTTTTGGTGCCAAAGTGCTTTATCCACTCCCATAAGTTTGCATAAAAGATTATGATCATTGCAATAATGTCAAATCTTATTTTAAACTCACAACAAAGGATCACAAACTCATAACTTTTCAAGGACACAACATAGAAAAACAAAATATAAAAATCTTACAAGAAGTAATGCCCTTCTTACTCTCCCTTGTCCATACAAACGTTGAAGGGGAAGCCAGCGCCGTCAAACTTTTCTTGCATGACTTTTTCCAACCGGTCAACCATGGAAGGAGTCAACTGGTTGACCCAATCACCCACCTCTCCTTTCCTAAAAAACAATTTATTTCCCACATTGTTCATATACATCCCACTCTTATTAACCTCCAACTCCTTCAAATTCCCAAAACTACATAGTTTACACACTTCTTCTACCACCTTATCCTCCACCTCATCTTCACTAAACGGAACCCCAAGAAACTCAGCCAACTTCTTCACCTCCGCCGCCTCGTTCTTCTTCATGTCCTCGTACTTCATAAACAACACATCGTTCGGCCTCTTGAGGCTCTCTTTATGATAACCTACTACATGATCCCAATAAGGTCCATATGAATCTATCCCCTTGCAAAAGGAATCTAAGTACATCTCCATCTCGGTTGATGATTTGTTAGAATCTTTGATAACAAGGCGAGAGTAGTTCCAGAATGAGACCAGTGTATCAAGAGGGTTTCTACATAAGTAAACCATCCGACAACCGGAGTTGTGGATCGATGGTGGGAGAGAAGGATAAGGTATATGAGTTGACAAGATCCTTGGAGGTGAGAGATTTGAGAGATCATGAAGATGAGAGTTGGAAAAGTAGAACTCCAAGAATGGGACAAGTGCATGAGGATTGTTGGTGAGTAGAGGATGTGATGAGCTTGATGGAGGGTGAATATCGCGATTAAGAATCGTAAAGGTTAAGGCTTTGATCCATGTGGTGCCGGATTTTGGCTTGGTGATGAGCAATATGTCGGAGTTTTGAGCTTGGAAGTGAGTTTGTATGGATACAACGTTGTGAAGGGTAGTTGAAGGGCACCAAAAGTTTTGGTACAAGTAGAGATGTGGGCTTAGAAAGCCTTTCTCCTTTGGAAGAGATTGCTCTAACGTGGAGTTTGAGGTCATCTTCTCAGCCATGGAGTTTGGGATAGATTGTTCAACTTGAAGGTATGTGGAGACCATGCTTGTCTATGTTATTTATATGCAAGTTGCAATCCCCCGACACCAATTTTTTTTACATCTTTTCAGAGAAATCAACTGTATTTTCCGGTTAATTCATTTGAGAATTTCAACATACAACACCATTTTTTCGAATATATTTCGCGTTCTCATCAGTACTTGCCATTTACAATGAATTGTGAACTACACATACTAACGTGCAATGGATAGACAATCATTTTCACTTTTTCGGTTATCAAACCACCGCCATCTCATATGTTAAAGTTTATTAGAATGCATGGCGAGGTAAGAGATAGTCTACTATATTGATTGACATCCGAATAAATGGATCTAACATTTTATCCTAATTATAATCATTGATTCATTGTACACTTAGAGATCGTGTGTTTATGAACACATGTGTTTTTTATCCTAAAACATGATGATACGGAGACCTGATCACTGAATTTATATACTAAATTCGAAATCTCGTAAATATGGCATGAAAAATTTACTATCTTATTATCTTAATCTACCTAATAAACTATTTTATATCTATTGCAAAAATACAAATGATAGTAAATAAGTATAAGGGGGATGAAATGCTATCTAACCGTGAAACATCTCATTCTTATGCCCGAGTTTTATCAATACAGCTTGTAATGAGCTGTCGAATTTCGAATATGTGGCTGTGTTAGCTTGTGTACTTGTGTGTGTCAAATTTGAGTGGTTATCTGTAGAAAGAAAACAATCAATCATGCCATATAATTGAGAGGTCTATGGTAAACGATAAATTTGAGGGTCATGTATGATTTATTGTTACACTTTTGTTATCGATTTTCGAGTATGTCGTATTCGTTGGTGTTGATACTTCTGTTGAACGACTTATCGAGTTCGTCCCTTGAAGGAGTTGTGGACGTGTGATTAAAACCCGATGACTGAAAATCGAGTTCATATGAGATTTGCAATGTTCCCCGTGATATCTCATGCAATTTACTTATGGTATACACATTTTCACCGCTCTCTTCGCTATGGTTTTCTTACTGTCCTTTTGCGTTTCTCTTCGAATAAATCCTTATGTCTTATTTATCATCCTTCAATGTTTGTTTTTTGTCATTTATCTCATGATGGTCGATTCGTTTGGTATTTTGTGACCTCTCAGGTCATCATGTTTATATAGTTTATTTTACCAAAACAAACCTTCTACACTATAAATGCAGTTCGGTTAATAACATAGAAAAATTTGGTTGAGATTTAGGTCTCGTGATTTAAAATCAAAATCATATTATTTTCATTAATTATAGTAGTCAATAATATAGACAATAGATTTATTATTTCCGTTTAGTATTACCACAGTCATTTATATATTCTTAAAACATGCTTATCATTATTTTCTTATAAAATAATTAGATACCTTATTATTCTAACTTTAACATATAAATATATAGTTCTTATAATAATTAGGATATAATCACTAACTTAACGTATAAATTATTATAATATAATTATTAATATTTTTTAGTTTTTAAAACTATTATTTTAAACTATCTAAGATAATTTTATAATTAAACTTTTAAAATATTCTCTATTTTAATATTTATATTTTAAATATTGAAATTTATTTTTATTTTCATTTTTAATTTTTTATTTCACATTACCTCTTTATAAATAATCTACTAACATTAACTTTAACTAAGATATACAATATTGTATATATTAGTCTATTTTATTTGTTATCAAAAATTATAATTAACTTAATAACAAATTTTTATTCTTTGAGTTAATTAATCAAGACAATTATGTTAAGTCAGATTTTTTTTTTATAAATTTTAAAAAATTAATATCTATTAAAATTCAAAATTATAGCCGTGTACTAGTTGGGAATTGAATACACGATTCTATAATTTATTTCGGTTAAAATTCCAACTCGATTATGGCAGGTCTACCAGCAATCCAGCATTAACAAGTTGGGCTTACTCTGAGCCCAAAATTAACAAGTTGGGCTTACTCTGGGCCCAACGTTAACAAGTTGGGTTTGTCTGGGCCCAACATTAACAAGTTGGGTTTGTCTGGGCCCAACACTCGTTTTTGCTCAAAGGCCCGTTTGCCCGGACTTGAAAGTATTTTTTGTACTAAATCTACAAATACTTTACAATAAAAAAAATGATGCGTTACGACAACGCAGAAAAAATATAGCAATATATATATATATATATATCTATATCCAGAAATCCAGAAGCTGCATAAAACTCTCTTCTCTCCCACTGCGATCACCGGCGACGTCCTCCTCTAAAGTTTCATCGACAATGTCAGATTATTCATCTGAACCAGCGTCCTCTTGCTAGAATGTGAACCTGATTCTCGTCTTCACTCCCTTTGCTCTTTCACCTACTTCATTACCGCCTTCGTAGAAGTTTTATATGTCACCTTCTGTCTTTGTACGTTTAATTTTCTGATCCTGTGTTTAGATCCGGATGTAGAAGCAAATCGGACATAATTTGGGGTTTAGATGGACGCTTAAAGAAAGAGAAAGCGACCGACGGCGGTGGCGTATCAAGCATAGCAGCCTGGACATACCGGTAAGGCGGTAAACTCTGTTTCAAGAAGGAGAGAATGGCCTCACGTCTCTCGTCGTATGTGTGCTATAACTTGGTTCTTTTTTCTTTTTCCCGTCTCCGTCTTCCGGTTTTCATCTCTCCTGCGATGCAACTTTAAATAAGGGTTTGCTTTGAATTCGTCTACACCGGTGAGGGGGAAATTGAAAAACCTAATCAAGATGTTTTATTGAACTTTAATATATTAAGTCAATGTTTCTTGAATTTCAATTTTTAGCCTTCAGTCACACTTGTGTGAAGAAAGATAATGTCACCGACTGCGTATCAAGCGAAGCAGCCTGGACAGAACGGTAACCTCTGTTTCAAGAAGAAGCGAACGGGTGGCCATTATCATGCTTACACAGAAGTATGTATATTTTCTTTCATTTATTTTCGAATAAGCTTGGTGGAATCAAATGCTCAGTGCCGACTAGTTGCTCGAAGTATTGATTACTGTAAAAATTCTATCGCCTTTTTCAAATCAAATACAACTGGATCTAGATCGATCCAGTGTTTCAAAACCAGATGAACACAAAGAGTTTGGTGACGCAGTTCGAGCTAAGCTCTACTCTGCGGGATCTCAGGAGGGGAGAGCCAGCCCAATCCACTAGGTAGAGATACAGTGAAGAACGGTTACAGAAGGAGCACTCAAAAACACAAGAAAACCATACAAGATCAAGAGCAGAATAACAAGAACAAAGATAGGCGAGAGGTCTGTAAACCAACACAGGTAAGGATCTGTGCTTTGAGGCAAAGCAAGATCTAGACACCAGAGAACGTATCAAGCTAATCACTCGAACGAAGCACTCGGCTCGGATCTCTCTCTCACTCGTGTTTCTCTCTTTCTCTCTTTCTCTCTTTCAGATCTAGGGTTCTCTCTGTAAGGTGTTTCGGCTGCCTTAGGGTTTCATCGACAGAGAAGGAAGCTTAAGTACTCAGTGTCACAAGGTGTCTCTTAAGCAACGCAGCGTTTAACCATGCAACGCTTCAAGCTGCTACACAACCAAGTGAGATGGACTGGGGCGCTTACCATTGGACCTCGATCAACTAGGCCCAACTGGCCCTGCATTCAGCCCATCTTCAAACAGAACACACAAGCACCCTGTCCAACCCATCAACAAACCCAACCGGCCTAATACTTAAACTCAGACCCATAAACCGGAAGCTAACTCGAACCGGGTTTAACTAACTCCTAACAAATGCCCTCCTAAACCAGGTTCTACAGCTGCATACTGCCAGTAGTGGATTAGGGGTACTCCTGTCCTTCATAGATCCAATGTTGCTGCCCTATTCAGCCATCCTCAATATGCAAAGAATCTCTGCAATATGAGAACTTGTCAGCTGGGACAATCTTGGTTCCAAAATCAGCTGGATTTACATCTCCTTTGATTTTCTGTATCACCAGTTGCTTGTGCTTGATCTTCTTCCTTATGTAGTGGTACCTGATATCAATATGTTTTGTTCTTTCATGATACATGGGATCTTTACATAAGTACAAAGCACTTTGACTATCAGTATATACAACAGGAACATAGGTCTTGTTTTCTATTTCTTCTAGTAAGCCTTTAAGCCATGTAGCTTCTTTAGCTGCTTCAGTAGCTGCCATGTACTCAGCCTCAGTTGAGGACAGGGCTACAACAGACTGTTGTTGAGATTTCCAGGAAATGCAATTCCCAGCCCAAGTGAAGTAAATGGCTGTAGTAGACTTCCTGTTATCCTTGTTACTAGCATAATCAGAATCTACAAATCCAATCAGGTTAGTACGAGAGATATGTTCTTTATATACAAGACACTTATCCTTAGTTCCACATATATATCTAAGCAAATATTTCATAGCATCCCAGTGAGGCATACCAGGATTAGACATATATCTACTCAATACAGATATTCCAAAAGCAAGGTCAGGTCTAGTGCACAGCATGGCATACATTACAGAACCAACAGCAACATCATATGGTATATTAGACATTTTATTTTTGCCTTCATCAGAGGTAGGGCAGTCCCTTTTAGACAACTCAAGGTGCCCTCCTAAGGGTACATTTGCAGGTTTACAGTTAAGCATATTAAACTTCTGCAGAACTTTATGCACATAATCAGTCTGAGATAACAACATGGATTTATTAGATCTATCCCTAGATATGGAGATTCCTAATATTTTCTTAGCAGGTCCTAGATCTTTCATGTCAAAATGATTTTTCAGATCACGTTTCATACTAGCTATAAGAACTTTAGAAGGAGATATTAAAAGTATGTCATCTACATAAAGTAACACATACAGTGGATCATGCTTCTTAACATTCTTAAAATACAAACATGTATCATAATCACTTCTGACAAATCCTAATTTAGACATGCAAGAATCAAACTTTAAATTCCATTGTCTAGGAGATTGTTTCAATCCATAGATAGATTTTTTAAGTAAGCAGCATGCATTGGTATTTATAGAATCAATAAAGCCCTTAGGCTGTGACATGTAAATTGTTTCAGTTAAATCACCATGCAGAAAAGCAGTCTTAACATCCATTTGTTCCAATTCCCAGTCAGAAACAGCAGTCATTGCAAGCATAAGTCTCAGAGTTTTATACTTAACTACTGGGGCAAAAATGTCATTATAGTCTATTCCTTCTCTCTGTGTAAACCCTTTAGCCACCAATCTAGCTTTATATTTGTCAGGTTCATTAGGAGATAGACCTTCTTTTATTTTATAAATCCATCTACACTGAACTAGTTTGGAATCTTTAGGTTTATTAACTAAGGTCCAAGTGTTATTAGCATGCATAGAGTCAATTTCATCTTTCATAGCAGCTATCCAGTGTTTTGAATCCTTACAGTTAACAGCTTGTTCATAAGTTTCAGGAGTGTATGGATTTTTCACAAGTGAAGCAGTAATAAGAGCATATTCAGCAATATTAGCATATTTCTTATTTGGGATGATATTCCTAGGAACCCTATCCCTAGTAAGCTGATACTGACCATGAAAACCATAATGACCTGAGTTGGTGCTACCTTGTCTTGTAGTGCTGGAACTCAGGTCATTATGGCTTTCATGGCCTGTTCCAGCACTGGGGGACAAGGTAGGGACACTAAGGTTATCAGACTCAGAAATATTAGGCTCATCTACCCCCCTTAATTGTTGATTATGTGAATTATTACTATGTTCAGGTTGTGAAGGAAAGCTACTACTTTCATTAGTAGTAGTATCATCATTAGGTAGATCACTACCTTCAGAATAGTCACCAATGTCGAATTCAATTTCAGCATTGTTGTGACTTGCACTGGGCATGTAAAAAGAGGTTCCAACATTGGAATTCTCTTCAGACTCACCAGCAGTGCCATTAGTCTCACTGGGATGTTTATTTTTAAAGTGAAAGTCAGTTTCATTAAATGTAACATTCCTAGACACAACTACCTTATACCCTCCAGGTTGAATAAGAAGTAGTTTGTAACCTTTTACACCCTCTGGGTACCCTAGCATAATACCCTTTTTAGCTCTTGGTTGCAGCTTGCCTTCACTCACATGAGTGTAGGCCGTGCATCCAAAGGGCCTAAGGTATTTTAGATTAGGTTTCCTATTAGTCCACAGTTCATACGGAGTTTTGAATCCTATAGCTGAGGAAGGGGATCTATTGATGAGATAAGAAGCTGTAGTAACAGCTTCTCCCCATAGGGAAGGTTTGAGACCAGCACTAACTAGCATACATCTTGCCTTTTCAAGCAAGGTCCTATTCATTCTTTCAGCAGTTCCATTCTGCTGAGGTGTTCCAGGAATGGTTAAATGTCTTTTAATGCCTTGTTCTTTACAAAATTCATCAAATAATTTGTTACAGAATTCAAGTCCATTATCAGTTTTTAGACATTTAATCTTTTTATTAGTTTCTGTTTCAACAAGGTTTTTCCAATTCTTAAAATTTTCAAAGGCTTCATCTTTAGTTTTAAGAAGATAGACCCAAACTTTTCTAGAGAAGTGATCTATAAAAGAGATAAAGTATCTCCTTCCACCTATGGTGTCAACCTGTGCAGGTCCCCAAAGATCAGAATGGATGTACTCTAGGGGTTGTTTGGCTACATAACTAGAGGTTGTGAAACTATGTTTAGTTTTCTTTCCTAATATACAGGTTTCACATATGTCTAGGTTAGCAGGTTTATTATCTATTAGACCTTGTTGGTACAAACTAAGCATTCCCTTATTTCCCATGTGTCCCAGTCTACTATGTAGGAGAGTAGTTTGGGCTAGAGTCATTAGATTAGTTGTTTTAGACAGATTAATTTCAGGTGAGGTAATAACATGATATAGACCTCCTTTATTAATGCTTCTAATTAGTACAACATTATTTCTAATTACATCTCTAACACCATTTTTGGTGACAATGGTACAGTTCAAATTATCAAAGACAGATTCAGATAATAAGTTTCTTCTAAGTTTTGGAACCCATCTAACATTTTGTAATACTCTAGTAACACCATCATGCATACATAAAGGTACATTTCCAATGCCTTTTATAGCTAAACTAGTATTATCACCTAGCATAACTTCTCCAGCATTATACAAATCTATGCTACTAAAAACAGATTTATCAGAAGTAGCATGCATAGTACATCCAGAGTCAAGGATCCAATCATTCATGGTATTGGAAGAGTTAGCACACATTAGAATTTCATGATGATACAAACATGCATTAAGAGGCATATTATACTCAGAGTAATCATGTTTAGTTGAGCAGACAAGCAGTTCATTAGGATAATCAGATACACATAAAGATGCAGAATGAGTAGATTTATCTTTACTAGATTCATCTTTCTTTTTCTTCCTACATTCTTCCTGGTAGTGTCCTAGTTTACTGCAGTAGAAGCATTTTTTATTCTTTTTATCTGAATCGTTTGAATAAGTGTTTTTATTCTTTTCTGGTTCATATTTCTGCTTATATTTTGACTTGTTTCTTTTATTTCCTTTCATCATAAGGGCCTCAGATTTGTCATCAGTTTTAGGACTGGTTTTAAAGACTTTCATACTTTCATTTTTCTGTATTATTTGTTCCAGTATTTTGTCCTTAGATATCTCATCCTGACTAAACTGGATAACATCTTTAAAATTGTCAAACTGACTAGGCAGGGCATTCAATAAAAGTATAGCAGAATGGTCATCAGAGATCTTATCATTACATCTTTCTAAGTCTTGAGTTAATTTCAGAAAAATATCTAAATTATCATGCAAAGACAAATTAACATTCATTCTGAAATTAAACAATCTACATAACAGAGATATACGACTAGGCAAAGATTTTTTCAGATACAGATCTTCCAATTTTTTCCAGAGTAAAGAAGGGTCAGTGAGACTTACAACCTGACGAGCCACGTCGTCAGCTAATCGTATAAAAATCTCAGAGTGAGCTTGCTCCTCAAGCTCTTGTTTCCTATCTGGAGAAGTATCCGGAGGGAACTTTCCTTGAACAGTGGTCCAGCATTTCTCCTTGATTAGGATAGCTTTCAGCTTCAGTTGCCATATGGCAAAGTCCGAGGTGCCATCAAAGGGCTTGATCCTCACTGTATTTTCCGACATAGTCCCGTGTCTAAGGAGACACGATCCCAGATGTCGTACTTAGATTATATGGAGGAGGCAGTCTTTTGGTATTAAAGATCTGGCCGTCCTTTATTAAGAGATCAAAGATCCTCAAAACACTGTAAGTTTTGAGTTCTTTTGATTCTCTTATACTTAGGGTTCCTTAAGCAACAATGCTTGAAGGAGTGATCCTCTTTCCTGGAGTTTTTTAAAAAAACAAGCCAGAAGTTTTCACAAACGGTTTTGATGAACGAAAAAACGAGAAAAGAATGACAGATTTGAGCGGAAGCAGTTTTAAAGGTCAGAGGTTCCAGAGAACGAAAAACTTGAAGAGTAAAGAAGAAATCGTTTTGATTACGAAAAAACCAGATATTCAACTTTAAGAAACAAGAAATCCTAAGCTCTGATACCAATTTGTAAAAATTCTATCGCCTTTTTCAAATCAAATACAACTGGATCTAGATCGATCCAGTGTTTCAAAACCAGATGAACACAAAGAGTTTGGTGACGCAGTTCGAGCTAAGCTCTACTCTGCGGGATCTCAGGAGGGGAGAGCCAGCCCAATCCACTAGGTAGAGATACAGTGAAGAACGGTTACAGAAGGAGCACTCAAAAACACAAGAAAACCATACAAGATCAAGAGCAGAATAACAAGAACAAAGATAGGCGAGAGGTCTGTAAACCAACACAGGTAAGGATCTGTGCTTTGAGGCAAAGCAAGATCTAGACACCAGAGAACGTATCAAGCTAATCACTCGAACGAAGCACTCGGCTCGGATCTCTCTCTCACTCGTGTTTCTCTCTTTCTCTCTTTCTCTCTTTCAGATCTAGGGTTCTCTCTGTAAGGTGTTTCGGCTGCCTTAGGGTTTCATCGACAGAGAAGGAAGCTTAAGTACTCAGTGTCACAAGGTGTCTCTTAAGCAACGCAGCGTTTAACCATGCAACGCTTCAAGCTGCTACACAACCAAGTGAGATGGACTGGGGCGCTTACCATTGGACCTCGATCAACTAGGCCCAACTGGCCCTGCATTCAGCCCATCTTCAAACAGAACACACAAGCACCCTGTCCAACCCATCAACAAACCCAACCGGCCTAATACTTAAACTCAGACCCATAAACCGGAAGCTAACTCGAACCGGGTTTAACTAACTCCTAACAATTACATTAATAAATGAAATCTTGCTGGAAAAACCCTTGTTGGAGTTGTAGTCGTAAAGTCGGAAACGAAACTTTGTGCATCCTACAATTGTTGAAATTTCTCCCGATGTTGATGTTGTGAAGGCAGAATTGTTTGCTCCTGGTTTTCATGTTAATTTGTTATTTCATCTCATGGAGGTATAAGATGTTTATATCATTGTTTAAGATAGAGTCTACTATTTACGGATTCTTGGTTATATGCACATGTTTAACTGTTTTCAACTCTTTCCAGGAGGAGCTACTATAGGATGTACTGGGATTTATTATCCTTAGTGGACTCAATAGTCTCATACTTCATGCTGGTGGCTTCGTTTCCAGATGCTATTTTAAATTCAATGAGGCTTGACGGACCTCTTCAATCTATACCCTGAGGTATGTGCAGCACCTACTCTGTTCTCGTTTTGGTTTCGAACTAGTTTAAGCTCCCCTAGTGTCAGATTCCTTTGTTCTTTTGGAGTCTATTCTTTATGTTTTATTTGCTTGTGCTGATTCATTTGCTTCAGCTGGAAACAACTAAAATCCAGCTTGAACTTAACCCTATGGTCTATGAAATCGTTATGCAGTGGCTTATCCTCAGTGTGACTTGGTATGCATTTCATCTTTTAATTAAGAAACTTAATTGGTACACTTGTAGTCACTGACTAAGATGTACCTTCATTTGAGTAGTATTCCTCATCTGATACGCAAACTTTTTATAGTAGTTATAACCTATTTTAGTCCAGTGAAGAACTTCAACATTTTCACAAACTTCAATGAAAAACCAGTAAACTAAAAATGTTAATATATCAACAAATGCAGCCTGGTTTGGTTCGGAGTTTGATTGGTTGTGCTCAGTTATCTTCTTAGTTTGACATTGAACCAGTTTGCTTTATAAATTTGGTAATTGGATGTCTTATATGTGGTAATTATCTTTGTTTTTTGCTGTGATGGTGATTTATTCTTAGTTTAGCCTCTTTTTCCTAATCCATGTTTGCAAAATGTGACTGGGTTGCCCTTATGCATTGAAAACACTTCGTTTTGCCACAAATGATTCATGTGATTAAATGTCCAGCTATGTAAACATAAAGTAAGGCATTTGAGGAAGACTATTTGTTTAGCTTTACGATGAATGCTCATGGCTGCTTTGACAGCCAAAGTATTCAGCCTCTTGGTTCACTTCCAGCTCTAGGAAATTGTCAGTTTAGTGGCTCCATGTATGAACATTGAACACTCTGCTAACCTTGAGCTTCCTTCTGCTCCATAATATTTCAAATTTTACTGAGTAGTGTCATTCTTATCTCTTAGTCAACTTAAGTGCTATTTCTTCATTTGTAACCTTTCTTTTGTAAACAACCATGATTCTAATCGCAGATGCTCATATGAGGAAAGAATAAGACATCACTAAGCATTCAACAACTTCACTGAAGTCTAAAGAGTGGTCTTTGCTCCAACCAGGCACATTTCCAGCTACATGGAACATTAAGCGATAGAAAAATTAGATAAGCTGTAAATTGCTGCTTCAAGTTTGTTATATTTTGGCCTTCTATTTGCCATTTTATATGATTGTCTTATTTTTATTGGTCAGAACATAAACTAACCTGAATTGAATCTAAATCGCTCAGTAATGATGAAATATAAACATTGTATTTTCTGAATATATTCAAGGATAATGATTCATTTCAGCCTTGATCTTGTCTTCCAATCCTAAACCTTTAAATGTGAAGACCAAGAAATTTGTACTTATTAAATACTAAATACCCTTTATATCAAGACCAAGAAACAGTACCCTAACTCAAGTCAACAAGCCCGTCTAGCTCAGTTGGTAGAGCGCAAGGCTCTTAACCTTGTGGTCATGGGTTCGAGCCCCATGGTGGGCGATTTGTTTTTTGGAATTTTGCAGCGTACAACTACTCCACTGGTAACTATTGCACTGATGAAAAATACTGCTGAAAGAGAACTTGCCGTAGAAACTTGCCGTAGGCTGGTGCGTTGCCTCTTTCTGAAAGAGAACTTTCCTTTCTGCTTTACCTTTTCTTTGAATTATGAACTGAATATCACATGCTCTAATGAAATGTTCGTTTTCTCCTTGAGATGAAGCTCCTCCATGAGGGCATATACCAAGTACTTGATCAACTACTTACAAACCACTAGGAATGGTACCTTGCATCCCTCAAAAAAAAAAGGAATGGTACCTTGCTTGGGCCATCATACAAAATCTTCAGAAATCAGCATATTCCTACAAATGGAATGGTACCTTGCTTGGGCCATCATACAAAAAGGAATGGTACCTTACTATGATGAATACAAACCACTAGGAAGTGACTGTGGAATTGTGAATGTAAACATATTCCTACAAATGGTGCTGAAGTTGGCGGTGAAAAGGCTACAGGAGGAGGCCGAGAAGCAGGAAGCGGCTATTGGAAACAGTACATGCAGAAATAAGCATGGTATATACAAATTTTTAGCTCCCATTTTGTTAGTTTTTGCTGCCTTGTGAGTTGTGATGCATACAGAATTTTAGAGTGTTTTTAATCTAGTATTTTGCCTTCTTGTGGAAGATACTAGGTTTGTTGTGCAGCTTGTGCTAGGAGGCGGTGGCTATTTGCTAACAAGGAAAAAATTATTAATTTCAGTTTTTTTTCTTTTCTTTTCTGGGAGGAAGCTGTCTCCCCATCTAGCAGAGCCTGTGTCTGCTCAGGAATCCTCTCGGACGGTATGGTAACGACACTGATGTTATGTCCAGATGGGTGAAACCTCGTGTGGTAGTTGTCAAATTAAACTGTGATGCTTCTTCGGTGAAGGAGATCAGTGGAAGTGGGGTTGGGTTATGGCCCGTGATCATAACGGGACGGTGCTCTTGGCGATGGCTAAGCGGTTAGGGGTACCCCAACTGTAGAGGTGGCGGACGTCGGAAGGTGAGGCGTTGCGGTGGACAATGTTCTTAGCCCAGGAACACGGCTGGGCTGGTGTAGGGTTAGCTGTGAGTCGGATGCTTAATGTCCTTGGTGCAGGCACACGGTTTGATGAATGCAGTTGGAGTAATGTTCGAAGAAGGGGTAACATGGATCCACATTGGTTGGCGGCTCTTCGGCCAGGTTCTTTTAACTTAAATTTTATGCTTCCGAATGCTTTGGGTACTAGTGTGGTCATGATAATGCTGATGATTGATGGTTTGCTTTCTCAAAAAGAATCTGCACAACTATGGAATATTAATTTATTTGTTGATTGATCATCATCTTCAAGTATAGGATGTATATATCATTGTTGTTTACTGCTACTGCTATCTGATCAGTAACCGTATTTTAAGTTATATCTGATCAGCAAGCTCCCATTCTGCTTGACTCAGGGCAATCGTTCTCGGGCCTCATTTCAGATGAACTAGTATGGGCTTCCAGATTGGCTCCAGTGAAGTTCATTTTCAACTTCATTTCAGTGAACTAGTATGGGCTTCTCCATATGTAAATATTTCTTGTAATACATGGAGCACTGTGTAGGAAATTCCTTTTACCTATTTAAAGTTTCTTCTATAATTGTACTAGTACATTCCCACTAAGATTAGTAGGGTTCAATTAAGATTTTACATAAATTTTTTGGAGTTTAAAAGTATATTATTTGATTGATTTTGTAGAATTCTTTATTACTTATATACATACCTAAATCCCATAGAAATCTTCCCCAGTACGTAAGATTTTCACAGAATTTGTAGTGACTTTATATAGAATTAAAATATCCCACAAAATCAACAAATTTAAAAATTAATCAAATCTTAAAAAGTGTGGATTGAATACACCCATAAATTCATTATGATCTAGCCTTTCATTGTAATTAATGGTGGAGATTTGTTAAACTTCACAGGAGCCAAACTGCTATTTTTCCTATTCTCATACAACTCTCCACATATCTCAGCAATGGGCCACGATTTACTACCCGATCCGGACGTAGATCGACAAATTTGAGTACAAGTCCGTTTAGGAGGCCAAATTTGAGTAGTTTTTAGACCGTATCAAACTTACAAAGCTTATATGAAAAAAATTTAAATTAAAAAAAAAACTAAAAGTGGGTATTTGGTAACCATAAGCTTACAAAGATTATAGTGACTTACATTCTTTTCACTTCATAGATACATATAAAGAAGTTTATGGAGGTGGTAGTTTATTAAAAGATATATCACAGATATAACCATGTAAAAATTTTATTCAAATAAAAAAAAGTTTTTTTATGTAATTTTACATCTATAACACCTTCCATAAATTTTGTTCTCCCAAATATTTGTCGTATTTATTAAAAAGAATCTATTATTTCATTGATTTTGTAGGATTCTTCATTACTTTTATACACACCTAAACTCCATGGAAACCTTCTCCCAACACATCAGATTTTCACAAAATCTGTATTGACTCTATATAGAATTAAAATATTTCACAGAATTTACAAATTTTATAATTATTAAGAATCAATCAAAATCTTTAAAAGTCTAATTGAATACGACCCCTTATTTTTTTTTTGAGAAACCACGACCCCTTATTTAATTACTCAATAAATTTTACCTTTTATAATTTTCAGTTTTACCTCCAATAGGTGTAAGGCTTTTTCACAATATTTTAAAGAGAATAAATGAATGCTGAATAATTAAGACATGGGAATATAAAATGCAATCCAAAGTTAGGTGAGGTGTCAATTTTATCTATGTCGCAACATATAATTTTATATTGGTTGATAACTACATCTACATAAAATACAATGCTTATTCTAATACACAAATAAGATATAAACCATTATATTGGATGTCAACATATAAAACGATTTGATTACATATATAATTGTTGCACGGTTTTTATTATATACATTTGTCGGCCATAGTAGATAAATTAAGCAATATATAATTATTAAAAATGGTTTGAACTGCTCAGAAATAGGAAAATTGCTCAACACGGAATATCATGATATTGTCTGTGATAGTGATTATTTTGCATAAATAAATATTATCCAATATAATAATAATAATAATAGAAAGAATAGATAATTTTTTTAAAAAAAAAAAAGACGCCACACATATGTATGTATGTTCTCTTTATATTATATAAAAAGTATGTGTAAAATTTGGTCTCTGTGTATATGTGATTATATTCTATCCATAAATATCAAGTGTTGTGTGGAATCAAGAGAAATAATATAATTCAATAAAAAAGAAAGACGTACACACGGATTTATAATGGTATGTCAATATTGGTTACATTTACTTTTTAAACGATCTCCTTCACGAGTATCCATGTCTTCAGCTACCTATGGAACATGACCAACATATCCTCAAAATCGTACCTTTTTGGAGGTCATACTCCAACCCTTCTTTTGCGTCCTTCAACTAAGCTTTGATGAATAACTTCTAGTAGTTGATTTTTTTATGTTGATCTGGGTAGCTTAAATTCTTATCATGGATATTCCTCTTCTTCTTGAGGAAGAAAGCAGATTGACGCATATTTATCAACAATACTACTCCCTACTTCACTGACGAGTTAAGCATATAATTCTCATAAAAAATGACATTTTTATTCAAAACAACTCTTTACTCGGATGAAGACCAAATTTTGTATCCCTTAACACCATCTCCATAGGCTACAAACACTTCTTTCCTGATTCGAGAGTCGAGACTCTAATTTACCCTCACTAACATGATAATAAATTCTACAACCAAAAACCCTAAGATCAGAATAGTCAGCAGACTTACCAAACCACACCTCATAAGGTGTTTTAAAGTTTATGTCAGTGTAAGGTCCATGTTGTAGTCATTGTTGTTGTCTACAACCTCCTATCTAGTTTTGCATTAAAGACCATGCACATCCCTATTTCTAGTGTTTGAGCCATTCTCTCATCTACACCATTATGGTGTGCTGAATGTCTAACTGTATAATAACGAGCAATTACAACATCCTTGCACATAACTGATCAAATTCAAACGAACAAAACTCCAAATTTCAAACCATTATCAGTTCACAACCTTTTGATCTTGTTTTCTATTTGATTATCCACTAACGTTTACCCCTCATTAAAGTTCTTAAAAGCTTTTCCTTTTGTGTATTATGACAAACAACCCCAACATTCCGAATGGATGTAATGTGTCTTTTGTCTTGTGAATACCCTTTGGAAACTTGCTACGGTATAGCTTCTCAAGGATACAACGAACATATAATTGAAGTCAAACAATATATAGAGTAATGAAATCCTAGATTATACATGCGCGACAAGTATAAGACTGAGTCAAACAGTAAAAACTCAAACAGATAACATACCCAATTCGAAACATATCAACAATGTGAATATGTGAAATTGTGTCGTGTCAAATACAATATAGAGGATTTTGTGTCACGTTCGAACACATGTGCGTTGAGATAACATTCAATACACCGATTCAGTGAAGTGGAATCCACCAACCTCAATATCCCCTTTTATTATTGATGCAAGAAATTTCATTCTTCCCACGATATTTGGTTACAACGATCATCATATCAATTTGTAATCCTCCTAAACATAAAAATCTATATATTTGAACTACCATATATCTTACTTTTTTGTTACGTTGGGTAGGTTCACTGAAATAAGGGATGAGTTTTGATAACAAATAAAATAAAGAGTGATTCTTGCAAAATTGTTTAAATAAGGGGTAGTTTGGCTCAAATCACGCAAAATAATAGTAGTATAACACAAGATATGGAACATATATCAAATATGAATATATTACCCTTTTTTTTATTTAAATGGTACGTTTCCGGTCCTGCTTCGCCTACGTCTGTAGTGACCCAATTAGGGTATATTCTCCAAATATCAATTTTTTCATACATGTCTTCTGAAAATTCGAGTCCGGGCTAACACTTAAGGAGTCTAGTGTCACAATCACTAGACCAACCGAGTATTGGTATAAATATATTACATTATTACCCGCATGGGTACATCATAAATCATAAGTCATAAACTGATTTCCTTTATTAGGGCAAATGCCCTAAAGAATGTATATATGCAGTGATATATTGGATGCCACACGTTACGACATCTTTTTTTCTAAATAAATGAAAAACATGTACATAAATACATATGCCATAATTGTTGATGTTATTGACCAATGCTTTCCAAACCAAACTATCTCCCATTATAGATTCATTATTATATTGGAGGGAAGTTCGTTAGGATTTGATTGAATATCTCAAACGTAGTTTATCGATACTCAAACTTATCATCTTATGAGCGATACAAGTTTATATTAAAATTTATAAGAAAATATTTTATAATCTCATGGGTAGTTTAAAAAATATCACTAAATGTGTTTTGATCGTATAGAGGTCGACTCCCGTATAAACAGCTCTTACCGTGTAAAATGAGAACAAATTGTATCCGTTAGATCGTTAAATAAATGGCTGAGATTAGGCGATATGTAAGGATAAAAAAAAATCGTGTTATTAATGGAAGAAGATTCGCCGGACCTGAATCTATATATTCGGCGGTATAGTCACGTATATTCGGCGATATACTCACATATATTCGGTGTTTACACGTTCACACGATAAGAGCTGTTTACATATGAGTCAAGATCTATATATATATATATATATATATATATATATATATATATATATATATATATATATATATAATAATAGTGTTTTTGGAAAAACATTTTCTATGATATTTCAAAAGTAAATACATCTTTAGTTGGAATTAAAGGTTTATAAACACTTGAAATATATACTAAAGGTATGTTACTTGTATATTATTTTTTGGGTTTATAAATTAAATAGATTTATAGTTTATTTTCGGGTTTATTTCTCACCATAAATAAATCATATAAGGTAGTTTACTTAAAATTTATTTTTTGGGTTTATTTTATTTCAGAAGACACTTGTGACCCTAAAAATCGAAAAATAACATTAAATATCAGTGTTGAACGAAGAATGCTAGGTTGAAAAAGCACGGTCGAAATCGAATTTTAAATAAAAATAAACTCTTCAACAAAATTAAGATTGATCTAAGATTTTTTTTCTTTTTCGAATGGGTTATAAACCCAAAAACCATTTAAAAAACAACCTCCAAGCAAACACTAAAAACATTAAACTAAAATTTTATAAACTAAATGAAACATAAATATTTTTCCCGTAATCAAACAAAACTTCTTCGATAGTTTATAAAGATTTTTTAAAGAATAGGCATATTATTATGTTAAATTTCAATAAATTTTAAAAGAACTTATAAAAATCGATTCTAAAATAGGGAATAATGTACTTATCACTAACAACAAATTATAATCTAATATGAACCAAAACGATGTCATCAATCATCATCATGGATAATTTTATTAATAAAAATAACTTTCATAAATCTTGTTAATCATCAACCACATAAAAAGGACATTTGTAAAAAAAAATCACATAAAAGTACAAAAGTCAGTGTCAGTGATGACTGTATACAAAATATATATAAAAAAAAAAAGAAAAAGAAATAAAATCTCCTTGGAAGAAATTGTAATAGTATATATAATCTCATCTCATTAAATTCGGTAGACTTGCCAAGTAGCTAGCCAGTTGCGTCTCTATCTCAGCAAGTAACCATTCATTTTCATTTCCCCAAACTTTAACCAACAGAGATCGATCACCATTCATTTCTCCATTGCTGCAGCAGCCAAATCCACCTGAAAACTTCGAAGGCGATCTTATTTATAAGTTTACAATCACAGCTCTCAGATAAGCATCCGGCGAATATTTCTGCGGGAGCTTGTGATATCAGAAACCCTAAGTTTCAAAATCAAGGTAGAATCTAGCTTATTGTGTAGTACGTTTTCCTGTTTATCTAGATTTTAGTGTATTTGAGATGATGAGGAATCAGATAAGCATTCGGCGGAAATCTCCGTTGCTGGCGTTGCAGAAGTCATCGCCATCGGCGAGTGCGAGGTTCGCAGAGATCGCTGGAGTTACGACGGCGGATTGCGCGGCTGTGGCGTGTTGTTGTCCTTGTGGACTTGTGAATCTATTGCTGCTAGCGGTGTTTAAGTTGCCGGCTGGGCTGTACAAGCGAGTTCGCAGGCGTCGGAGGCGACAGATTTTGAAAAAGAAAGGATTACTTCCTCTGCCTTCGTCGATCGATTCTCCGGCGAGGATCCGATGGGGATCCGACGAGGCTGTGGTGTTGGAAATATCTGGTAGGAAGGTGGAGAAGGAGTTGCTTGAGCTGGAAAAGGAGATGAGAGAGAGATTTTTCAGTTCTGGCTTCTGGAGAAGTCCTTCAGACACCTGATTTTTGGATTTTTCCTTTTTTTTTTGGTTGTGAAGATGAAGGACATTTTTGAAACTCATTGATCGTTGGTGGAAGAAGAATCCAAAATGTACAAAAGAAAGTAAAAAAATAATGCGGTGAATGGTGAACGAAGATCTTCAATGTCCTTTTGTATATACTACCTTTGTTTGATGTGATGGTGGTAGTGGAGCTGTTGCATAAACTTGTTAAAAGTGTCTAATTATGATGCAATTTTAGAAATATTTCATTAGCTCATCATTTTGGAATCTGGAAGTCGCATTACGAAATCGACTTTTCTCTTTATTTAGTGTTCCATTGTTATCAATAGCTTGTTTTGTTATTTGTAAACAACTTTTTTTTTGACTACGCAACTTTTTTTTTGTAAAGATGATTTATGATAAGAAACCTCTAACTAGCCATCACAATTAGAAGCATAATTGTGGAGTCTGATTCCGAGCTCGTTATTTCACTCATTAAAAGTAACGTCTCGGTATCTCATCCTCTTTACAGTCTGGTATCAAGATGCCAAAACTTCATTCGTAGGGACTGGCGTGTCCAGCTCCGTCACATTTATCGTGAGGCAAATTTTGTCGCTGACCACTTATCTTCATTGGCTCACAGTTATCCTTTAGGGTTTTTTCGACTTACTCAGACACCTAGTTCTTTTGTTTCTTTGTTAAAAAACGATGTCCGAGGCGTAGCGAACCAAAGGCTTGTCAAATGTTAGCTTTTTCGGTTTTTGTTTAAATAACATGGGTGAGAGTTCGCTCTCCCCGTCTTGCCTACCAAAAAAAAAAAACAATTACGCACTTCGCGTATAAGGAACATAGTAGTTTTAAAAAAAAAGAAAATTCTATAAACAGTGCCTCATTTTTTGGCCTGACTAAACTTTAGTACCCGTCGTTTAAACTATCAGAATGATATCTCACCTATTGAGTTCGACCAAATATTAGTATCTGAATTACTATTCACACGTTAAGTTAACAGATCGGTGTTGAATACCAGAGGCAAAATTGTCCACCTACCTTAGATATTTAACACCGATTTATTAACTTAACGTGTGAACATGAATCCAGGTACTAATCTTTGGTCGGGCTCAACAAATTATGTACCGTTCTGATAGTTTAAACGACGAGGTAACAAAGTTTAATCAGCCTGAAAGATGAGTACTGTTTACACAATTTTTCTCTAGAAAAAGTCAACTACGCATATGAGCGTAGTAGTTTTTTTTTTTTTTTTGAACTACTACGCTCCATGTACATAGTTGAATTTTATTTTTATTTTTTTCATGTATTTCAACTACACCCCTCATATACGTGGTTAAGGTTGTAAGGACCCTATCTACTAAGCACCTTATATGCGTCGTTAAAGTCTTAAAAACCATATTAACCCCTATTTTTTTTATCATTATTAAAAGCAAAAACATATCATCTAACTTCAAGCTCATAAAAAACTATCATATAAAACGTTCAATATGACAACATAGTTTTTACAAGTTCAATTATTTATAAAAATGTATCATAAATGATAGTTTTAGTTCAATTCTTTTTGCCAAACACTACTATAATATAAATATTTATTTTATAATATAATTATATGAATCAACTATTTTTTTGAAATGTCATTTTAATGTAATTCCAAACGTTAAAATTTGTTTGAAGACTATTCGACAACAAATATACAAACATGTAGTTATTTGTTTATGAATTTGATGATTTTTAGGACTAGCGGAGCTTTTTGTATATCATTGGAAAAAAAAAAGAAAATGAGTGTTTATTACATCAACTTATATAATAGATTAGATTTTTTTAAAAAAAATTGTTCCAATTTTAAAAGTATTGACCAATATCTTTCATTAACTTTGTATTTAGATTATCAAAATTATTTACAATTTCATCCTTCAAACTATTTTAAATATTTTCAAATAAGGCTAAATTGTTAATTTTTAAAAATAAACTCAGACTCCTAAAAATAAACAATACAAAATGGGGCGTGTTATATACACAATCTTAAATTTACTTGGTACCGAATATGAACGCCTTGCGGTGGCACTCAAATAGATTTGAGCGCTTTGCGACGACGCTCAAATTTTAAAATAAATAAAAAGGGCAAAAATAAGAAAAAAAAGGTTTTGAGCGCCGAAGCATGGCGCTGGCGCCCAAAATCCTGTTTTTTCTTATTTTTTCCCTTTTTATTTATTAAAGATTTGAGCGCCTTCGGAAGGCGCTGGCGCTCAAATTCATTGTTTTTTTTTACTTGTTGAGCGTCATCGGAATGCGTTTGTCTTTTACGCTAGTAAAACAAACCTCGTGCATTTAGCTTTTTCGTACATCTATAAATTAACAATGTGAAAAATATGAAGTGTTGGTATTAAAAGATGGAATGTTAAAAATAAGAATGATGCACATATAGTATATAAAAACTAATAGTAAATTAGCATTACTTTTATATATATATATATATATATATATATATATATATATATATATATATATATAATGACTTATTGGGTTCGATGCTTTTATAGGTAAAAAGTGGATGTATAATTTTGTTTAGTATTCCTTAAAATCAATTTGTTACTAAAAATTTGTTATTAATTAAAAACGACATAAAAACGATTTGAGTTGGTATAAATGTTATATCTAAAATTTTCAAAAATGAAATAAATTGTTAGTTTTTATTTTAACCTCAAGTGAACACCCAAAAACAAAATAAATCCGTAGATTAATAAATTTATCATTAAATTAAATGCCCATAAAAATTAAACCTAAAGTTTATAAATTAAATAAAATATAAATAATCTACCAATAAACAAATTAAAGATTGTTTTTGGAGTTTAAAGAAAATTGTATGTACTTTTAGTTGGTGAGTGAAAATTGTAAGCATTTTTTTAGATATTCTACCAAAGTATGAGGTATTTTGAACTATTTATTCCAAATCAAAAATAAATAAAATATCATGGTAAAAGGATAAATGATATATTTAGTAAATATCTAAATAAAAATAAAGATATAGTTTAATTTATGAAAGGATTTTCAAACACGATAATCACGATTTTTCAAAAATGGAGTTCAACTATATTTAGCCTCAACTTACAAGTTATACTTATGATTGTAGAAAAAAAATTCAAATAAAATTTTAGCTAGAAATGTATTTTACTCATATAAGAAAATATTTTCTTCTTTTGTTGTAGTTGTTTTTGTTGTATTTTTTACTCATCAATTTGTATTCATTGGAAATATACTAATCAGAAACTAAATTTATTTTTTTTTTTGGTAGAAAGAGAGGCGAAGCTTTCGCATGACAAGACGCTTTTATTAAAAGAGAAACATGACTACAAAGGTATTAAGTGGGGGTAGCCCGACCCCTAACATCGTCCGAAATAAGCGAAACAAGCCCAATGGGCATGTAATCGAAAACATGTAGTCCTAGAGGGAAATTAAAAGCGTAAGTGGCGAGCCAGGCGACAATGGAGTTGCCCTCACGTTAGGTATGACGGGTCTCGGTCTCCTAGTCCCTACGCACTCGTTCATCAGGCTAAAGGGGTGGTCTCGAGAACCCCCTTACTAATACAATCCAAAGCAAGTTGAGAGTCCATCCCCACTATAACCCTCCAATATCCCTGGCTCCAAGCTAACTTCATGCCTAGCAGCACTCCTCAAAGTTCGGCTTGAGGCACTGAACATGCCCCGATGTTCATAGCAAAACCAGCGACCCATTGGCCATCATCGTACCATAAAACTCCTCCGGCAGTCGCCATTTCCAGCTCCCTATCGACCGCCCCGTCGGAATTAATCTTAAGGGCGTGCTTGATGAAATGTTTTTTTTTTTAAAATATTAAGCCTTAATAATATCTTAATCTTACTAAAGAGAGTTAAAAATATCAAGCTTCACCCACTTTTTTATTTTCACAACCACAAAATAAGGAGACATATCTTTTACCAAATATACCATATTTCCCCCCAATTTAGGCTATTATTGGCAATCACCCGAAAGGTCGGGCTATTTATTGTAATTTCCACTAAACAATAAATAAGGAAAACACAGTTGTCAAATCTAAATATATGATCAGCCGAAAACAGGCACCGCCATGGCAGCATCCCCATTGTTAACTACACGGGGTCAATATTCTCTTCCGTGTGGGTCTCTAAAATTCCTTTCCCCCCCACCCTCCTCTCACACACCTTTCTTCCCACGCTGCTCCATCGTTGCATGGGCGTGATTTGAATTTCTCGGCACCCAAGTTTTTCCTTCCATTAATCATTAACACCCATGGAGGTAACTTATGATCCTTCTATTCGTTTTCGGGCGTTCTTTTTGTAGTTATTCCCTTATTCATCGAAAATATTTCCATGCAGCATTTTGAAGTTCAATTTGTATTGCGATGTCGGAATGTGGGTGACCTAGGGTTTTCTGGCGAAATTTGTTTCCCTTTGCATGCCGGTTTTGATTGATTATTTGCTTATCTTCTAAAACCATCCTCTCATGTTTTAGTTCATCTGTATATGTCATATCTTCTGTAGCGATTTAGGTTGAATTCTCAATTTTCCAGGTTTTGGAATTCGTCGTTTCTAATCAGATTGAGAAAAGTCTGCTTTAGTCTATAGGAATATGATGGATTTTGATTGCTTGGATCCTATGATTGTCACGGAAACTGCTTTACTTTTTGAAACAAATTAAAAAGAGATGAGATTTAAATGATCCAACTCTTTCTCTTTTAATACTTTCCTGTTCTGAATTTGAGACTACACACTTGATTTTCTTGTTTGAACAAACTTGCTTATCTAAGCAGATTGACTGTTGTGAGACGTCAGCTGCAGCCTTTGTCGATGGGGGGATACAAGATGCTTGTGATGATGCTTGCAGCATATGCCTAGACAACTTCACTGATAGTGATCCTTCTGCGGTACGCTTGTCATCTAAATCGTTATGGCTATATACGTGCTTAATAGCATATTGCCTTCCACATCATAAGTAATTATTGGTTTGAGAAAGTTTCCAATTTCAATACTTGTTATGGTTATTATATATGCAATTCTAATTTATGCTGAATTTTTTTACTTATAAAGATATTTGGAATAGTAATGCTCTTGCGAAAACAACTAATTCGTATCTCAGCATCAAAGCGTCTATTGAATTCCTTATTTTGTATGTTCTGTATCTTTTTCCTACAAGATTGGTAGAATTTTGTCAAAAATCTTGCATTTGGCTTAGAGCTGAGGATAAGAGACGCCGATCAACCTACAAGAAATGGAAGTAAGCTTATGTTATGAATAGTGAATACTTAATAAATGCTTCTAATAAATAAATGAAAACATTGCACAAAGCCTTCTATCCAACACGTAGTTTAACATAGGAAACATGTTAGAAAGAATGATTATTTTTATTCAAGGAACATTGCTGACTATGATACAAAGTTAGTAGTTTGAGAATCAGAAACCATTCTCCATGCGGTTCATTTATATGTGATAGCAGCAGTGGAAATTTAACAGTACAGTATGGCCTAACAGTTTCTTCTTACTCTTTCCTTCACAGGTAACTAACTGCAACCATAAGTTTCACCTTCAATGTATCCTAGAATGGTATGTAGTAAAATCCTATAGAAAGTGCAAGACTCTGAATTGCTTAATCTAACTACTAAGTGAATCTGTAACTTAACTTGTCCCGGCATGCATGGTGATATCATTGGAAACTCTGCAAACCCAGTCCCCAATCCTCTGTTGGCAATTTATGCAATCAACTGTTTTTGGTTTGGACTTTGGAATCTTTAACTCCATGTTTGTGCTTTAAAATGTACAATATTTGATGTTTTAGGTGCCAAAGAAGCTCAAATTGCCCCATGTGCTGGAGACAAATTAGCCTGAAGGAGAGCACAAGGTTCAATTTTCCTAGTCTAATTTTGACGATCCTCCATGGAATCTATATAGGCCATGTTGTTTATGCCAAACTTGCACTATCTGTTTTTGTGACAGTCAAGAGTTGCTTGAAGCAGTAGAAAATGAGAAGAAAATGAGAGCCAACGCCTCGAGGAGGGAATTTCAGTTTCCTGCAAATGCTACCGAAGCTGATATTGAGGAGAGAATACTTCAACACTTGGCTGCAGCTATGGGGAGCCAGTATCAGTATCCAAGAAGGAGAAACCGGAGTGGGCCCTCTTCTTTGGGAAGCCGCTCACGGTTCATTGTTTTCTCCCCAGCTACTGCCCCTCCAGGCCGTGCTGTTTCTTCAACTTTGGTACTTGATGGACATGAAAATGAGCGAGCTACAATCCCTGTAGCAAGTGATTCTAGACCTCTTCCAGTTAACACTGATATTATGTCAAACCACAGGTATCTGAATCGATGATTTTGCTGCATCTTACTTTTTTTTTTTTTTTCTTTCAAGAAGGTACTTTCTATTCAATAAAGACCCACTTTTCTTTTGTTACCAGAAACTCAAATGGTCAATCGTCAGTCAGGGGTGATGAAACATCCGGTCCATCTGAAATTCATGCTATTTCAGAATCCATTAGATCTCGCTTCAGTTCTTTATCGATGAGGTAACTGGCGTTGTATTATTAACAAAGAAATTGCTTTTGGTAGCCCTGTCCTTGACCGACTAGTTTTTGTTGAATTGCTTTTGTTCAAGTAGATACAGAGAATCCATTTTGAGGAATACTAGGAGTTGGAAAGAGAGGTTGTTTGCTCACACAAATTCCTTTCCTGATCATGGTCCAGAGGTCCGGAGAGAGGGGCGGAACCAAAATTGAGATGAGAGAATTATTTGAATGCTTCAGGCTGCCGGTCAAATGTGCACATTTGCTCTCATGTTTCCATTCTAAAGGTCAGCTGCAAGCCTTATGATTATAACTGTATGTTTTCCTTCAATGGTGGTTCATATTTTGCATGTTTTTATATCATCAAACTACTTTAGTAGCACTCTGCCACTAGGATATTCCAATTCCCTTTCCTGATTTTCCAAACAATCCTTGGTAACAGATTAGCGTGTGTTTGGTTCAGATATGTGGTAATTTAGTGCCTGTTTGGTTGGAGCGGTAGAATGGAAACGGAATTAAATTGAATAAGTGTAAAGAAATGGAAATGATGAGACTTTCATGTGTAAAAAGACCTCTGAATAAACATAGTTTTTGATTGATTTGAAAACATTCCGATACCGGGAATGATTCTTAGCGCTTCCAAACGAGCCCTTAGATTATTCACTAACCCCAGTCTTCCAAATCATTATGAAAGGACCTTGCAAACAGGATTATTGCCTTTGAACATTGCTCTTCAAAACCCTTTTTCCCTCCTCTCCAAGGACTGTCAAAAGAATGCCTTATTTGCCCATATTGTGCTAGTTTTATAACTTCATACATAAATCTTCTTTCTTTAGATTTTGCAGGTGATACCACGTTTGTAATTCTCAGAAAAGAAGCATCATCGTACCAGAGGAGGCAATCTTTTGGTCTGTTTTATTTTTTTAAATTAACCTCAGGCTCAGGAGGCAAGTTACACTTAAACAAATCATGGGAAGCCCACATCTTTGGAGGAGACATAGGGAAAAGTTGTAACAATTATATGAATATATTTATTAATAAATATTCTTTCTAAATGAAGAATTTGTATTTGTTGTTCAGAATACGAATTCGACTCGGTTTTCCTGAGTAATTATTAAGTGAAACAATACTATTCTACAATCTCGAGTTTAACAAGTTTCTGCAAGTGAAGGATGCCTCTAAGCTTCAATGCTCCTAGATACCTTGCCTACATTGAACAAGACAGCCTAACACATGCTCTCACTTAAAATTACTCATCATCAAGTTATATATTACAAATAATAATAACAATAATAATTTATGATACCACGTTCTAGTTGATGATCACAACACAAGGAGGAAAGACACCAACGATACCAATGTCTTGCAAAGCTTAAAGCTCAATTCCCGGGCACTCGAAGAAGGGGAGGTAGGACTCATCGGTGTCTCTGACGTGACACTCTCTTTAGAGCATGCGTACTCACACCTGCTAGGCCGAGCAACTCTGTAAACTCCGCTGCTGGTTAGAAGGTAGACATCTTTATTGTTGTCTTGTCCAAATGAAAAGACGTATCCAAGAGCGGGAACTGAACTCCCTTCAGTCACTGGCTTGCACTCTATGGGCGAGTCCGTTGCACACTTGAAGGACAGTGACTTGGTAGTGAAGTTTCCACTGTGTTCCGGGTACTCAACGCCTTCCCATATGTCTCCTCCATACAAATCCGCATATACGTACCTATATAGTGTAATTGATAAACCGAAAAATGGATAAAATCTTCTGTTAACTAGACTGATCAAAACTTGGCTCTTTATGGTGTTAAGAGTGTTACTGACCTTCCATACATGCAAGGATCTGTTGAAGAGCGATAGAAGTAGCCACCGGCAATGGATGCTGAGCCTATTTTTGAGTTCACATCAGTATGGTTGTAACCGATCACAGGGAAGATTGGGTTTATAGAGTTTGCTGATGTATTTCCCCCAGGCGTCTGTGGAGGATTGTAAATGTAAGGGCCCTCGTACACCCGCCATCCATAGTTTCCGCCCTTTGTTATAATGTCTACTTCTTCGTACACATCCTATAGAACAAAACAAACGCTCAAGGACTAAAAATGGATGGATAGAAGACTATCTTCAACATAGCAAAACTCATGGTACATTCAGAATCAGAAATTCAACAAAATATGATAGTGAAAATGTTATAACCATGTTGGAATAATGCTTTTTTTTTTTTGAGTTTCTAGGAATAAAACAGTTATAGCTACCTGCCCAACATCAGCACACATGAAGTATGAAGGCCTCTCGGAATCAAAACTGCACCGCCAAGGGTTTCTGAGTCCCAACGCCCATATTTCCGGCTGCAATTCTTCGTCTTCAGAATACGGATTGTCCTTGGGGATAGAGTAGTTTCCCCACAGATTAAGTTTACTTACTTCTGCTGCACCTGAATAAACAAGAAAATATGTTCTTTTACATACAGAGGGAAAGAATATGACTATTACTCTATTAAGAGTACCCATATTATAAACTCATTTAGTAAATATACCCTATTTAACCCAATTACTTTAAGTTTAAGTTAGAGGGGTCTACAGAACAAAAACCTATAAAAAATAGCCTATTTAACCCAATTCTTTCAAGAAAATAGGGCTATGAAACCAAATTCAAAGGGGAAGTTAATCGGCTCACTTGGAAAATGGTCAATATCAAGTCTCATAATCTTTCCAAGCAAGGATTTCTTGTTCTGAGAGAAGTTGTAAGGATCACCAGCCTTTCCGCCATCTCCCATTGCGAAGTACAGATAACCATCTTTGGGGCCAAAGAGAATTTGCCCAGCATGATGGGATGTAAATGGAAGGCCCATTGTGAATATCCTTCTCACTTCAGTAGGTTTAGCTGTTGTTGCCTGCTTACAGGACTTTCATAGTCAATAAAGACACCAAGTTCTTATAAGTCACTTGCATAAGCACTAAATTAGTAGTGTTTACCAAGGATGGTTGGGAGGATGTATCATTAACAGTGTACTCAGCAACAACACTATTATACTGACAGGGTTTTGCACCTTGATCAGATGGAAGCTGTGAAGGGTCACAATCAATATCTGAATTACACGAGCATCGTCCAGAGCAGCCTGGCCAACTACTCTTATCACAGTTGAATGAAACAAAGAAACGCCCATTGTCAGTGAACTTTGGATGAAGGGCAATGCCCAATAATCCAAACTCGGAATCATAATGAACTTGATCACTTATATCCAAAAAAGGGTTGGACTCATCAATCTCAATTATCCCACCTGACCCTTCTTTTGGTATTGTTCCTAGATAAATCTTACCCTCCTGGCTAGCAAAGAATGCGCGATTAGACCCCTCAGGATGAGGCACCATGTCAAGGTAAGACCCGTTGCTTACTTTCTCAAGGCACATACCGGCTGGTGGAGTAGGAGTTGATACTGTATTGTTTAGTTCAACTGGTTCACCACCAAAACATACTGACAAATTTGTAGAGGCTCCACCAAATATATTCAAGAAATCGGCTTTAGAGTTGAAAATGTCAGTGAGTTTAGTTGAGTTCAATTTTGAGGACAGACTAGCTTGTGTTTGCAAGGAGGTTGCAAAGGGTGAGTTCAGTAAGGACACATTTGAGCATGTTTCCCATACTTTAGAGCAGTAATCGTCTTGTGCTTGACTTGATTGTGAAGAATACGAAGACACAGTGGAGTTGCACAGAAGAGGAACTTGTCTAGGAGAAGAATCAATGGTGAATAGCTCTGCTGAGAATGGATCACATTTCTGCATTTTATTAGATCAAGCCAATCACTAAGCTGGTAACAGCAGACTCATCATAAATACATACCAAAAGGTCTTGTAAAAGTTTCAAAATGTTATACTTTTAGAAATCAAGAATCTAAAAACATGGACAAACGTATAATGAACAGATTATGGGTCATTTGTTTCCAACTCCGGAAACAGAAACAAAATTGAAACGAATCTAGTCCATATGTATACCCTTATTCATGAAATTTTATGGAATCATTCCCGGTGGTTTAAAGTAATTGTAGTAGAATTTGATTAGTTTTGATACACATAGGGAAACAAATACATTTTACATGCAACCACAAGGAGTGCTTCCAAAAAATGTTCACACGAATAAGGTAAATATATGGACTATATTCATTTTCATTCCGTTTCCGTTTCCAAAATAACAATTAAACTGGGGTATATATCCAGACAGAATCTCATTGAGCCTGAAACATGAAAGGGTTTCAAGATCTGAAGTAACATGCGTATGATCCTTGTCCGGTTGTCCCCCAATTGAAGGGCAAACCATAATTTCAGAAGAAGGAAAAAACAATTAATAATCAGGAACTATGCAGATGAGCAAATAGCCATGAGCATTGCCGTTGACTTCCTAAAGTGCAGAGTAATCCTTCAAAACAACAAGAAAAAACAACATTTTTCCTCCAATTTACACTACGCAGGTGGTTATTAGTTATTACCGCACAAAGAATTGATTTGATGGTTGAAGCACAGCCCATATCAGAAATGTTCATAGCAAGAAATTTCTTTTTCAACTGTGAATCTTGGGTGGAATTGCAGCAAGCACTTCCATTGTAAGGGCAAAACTTCAAGGGACTTTTGAGGGTAAATGGAGCCTCTACATATAAAAAAACACAAAACACCATTGGAGCTCCTTAATGACAACGCTAAATAAGAAACCCACATTGCAGAAAATAAGAAAAAGCAGATCCATTACTAGAAGTATTATGAATAATTAACATAACAAAACAGAAGAAATGACAGATTATCAATCAGCTTACTAGAATCATAACAAAGAGGAAAAGCAAAGGCGTCTTGTGATAAGAACACCAAGCTTGAGATTAGCAAGATGGTGGTAAGGGAGAAACCCATCACAGAAAAGCTGAGAAATTCGTATGGCTTCAGTGACTTTAGTTCTGGGTATTTTTAAAAACTGTTAGTATGAGAGCTTCCATGGCGGTGGCGGGTAGATTGTGATGGAGAAAAGGGGAAAAGGTTGAATCTTTTTGGTTTTCTTAAAGGGATCATGGAAATGGAGAAGATAAATTGGGTCTTCTTCACCTTTTTAATATATATTTTTTTATGTTCCTTCTTCAATGAAGCTTGCCTGATCTTTTGTTTTCCTTGAATATAGAAATATGTGCCTAGTTGTGAGCACGAAATATGCTAGTTGTCCATAGTGTTATTGAAAGCGTCCGGTGTTATTTTTTTAATATGTATGTAACTATTTTGTGATGAATATTATATTTTATGATACTTAATTGTGGGAAATATGAAATCATAGTAGTCAAATGGTTCGGCTATGATGAACACCCCCTATTGGACTCACCGCTCACGTTTATTGACATAATTGGATATTTATAGGCAAAACAAGCACAAAATATGGCGTATCAAATTGACTTATATATATATATAGAGTGTACATACCATAACACCCCTAACGTATATACATGAGAATAGATTCGTAATTATTATTAGTTTTGTTATGAATGTGTCATATCGTTTAATTTATTATTCGTAGTTATTGTTGGTTGAGTGAATTATTGTGGTTATTCATAATAATTATTAATTATGATATCTATACTAAATCTCGACCCTTAATACTCACCATCCGACGGTCTAAGATTGTTCTCATGTATACACGTTTAAATTGGAGTTTAAAAAAATAATAAAATTTGAGTTATAGTTTAAAAAATATATAAACTGACTTTGGTAAGTTTACATCTTTGTCTCTTCTAATTCATTTTTTTTTCCTTCAAGATTATATTATTTTCGAAAATTGTTATTACACATTGTAATTCTTTTTGTTTTGATCTTTCATCTATTGATTTTTTTGGACTTTCGAACACTTAGACGAAGTGTTGTGTCGTTTAATGCATCGAACTGTTTTTCTTTAAAAAAGAAAGTAATAAAAAAATTCCATAAAGCCACGTCACCAATAACGAAGTTTCCAAAATTAGCTAAAAGGAAAGTCGGCAAAAAGGTGATTATAAGAAGGGAAAAGCCAAAGGGTTAATAGAGAATTTTCAATCCCTGACCCATAGCGTAATATCACAGCCTCCGCGCCTCTCTTTCTCCTCTCTCAACATCGCCAATTCGTCATCTCCGCCGGCGTTTCTTCAATACAATCTACAATGGTGACATACAATCGCTGGTTGAGACCCGAGGTACTTACTCTCCGTTTCATCATTGATCGCTTCATCGAATCAATATTACTTATCTCCATCGCTGATTTCGAATTCAACCAAGCAATTTCAGTTCAATCAAAGTCCCTAAATATTTTTATGTAGGTTTATCCTCTCTTCGCTTCCGTCTCGGTTGCCGTCGGAATTTGCGTGATGCAACTGGTCCGTAACATTTGCGTTAATCCCGAAGTTAGGTTTGTCTCTCCATCGCAATTTCTCTTTATTTGTATCCTACTACGTTCATGTCGCTACTCTTGATGTATTCAATTTCTCGATTTCGAGGTTTTTCGCGTTTGCTGAATTCTCTACGGTGATTGTGATTTGTAATTCATCAGTGATGCGTGTTCAATTATGACGCTGATATTGAACTTCATATACAGTCACTGATCTTTGTTTCATAACGAAGTTGGAAACGTATGTAAAATATATATATAAAAAACTTGTCATCAAGTGAATTTTTGTCAACATAATGAAGGACTTTAGGGTTTGGGTTCGGACGTGAACATTTCCAACTTCTACATAAGTTCAAGGGGTCCTTTGGTTGGTAATTGAGAATAAAAACCAAAAGAGGAACCGAAATGTAATGATTTAGAAGGGAAAACAAAATCTTCATGTTTTATGTACCGTGATAGTTTAGAGTAATTCTGTTCCTCTATTCTTAACCATTCCCATTCAGTGGATGACCAACCAAACGGCTACTAAGTTTGAAATAATACAATATCTAGTGATCCAAGTTTATGACTGTAAACATGTATATGACACTTGTTTCATACTCTTGTTTGAATTAGCCTTTAGGTTCTAAGATGACAAATGATTTAAACTTATAATTTCATCAACTAGAATTGCCTTGTTCCAACTTTAATGAGTTCAAACTTGTGTAGGATATTCTAAAACACCTTACTTCATCTGCTCGTCATTGATGTGAGTATCTGGTTGACAGTCCATTCTGCTAAAATGCAAGAGCGCAGAGATTGAATGACAGTATCAAAACTGGTGTTTTATGCTCTTAAAAACTACCAGTCCAATTGCTTGTGGCCCTAAATGTTTTCATAATTGTCGTTTAAACTATTTGAATTCGAGGTTCATTTATGCGAAGTCTCTTGATCCTTTCCTGATATACATGTTTATATGGAATGTTAGGGTGAACAAGGAAAACAGAGCTGCTGGAATCTTGGATAACCATGCTGAGGGAGAGAAGTACTCGCAGCACTTTGTGAGGAGAAGTGTGCGCAACAGGTCACCTGAAATCATGCCATCGATCAACAGCTTTTTCGCAGACCCGAGCAAAAACTAAACAAACTCCATTGCTAGAAAGAGTTAAACAAGATTTTCTATTATGATTCAATTGTTTCTAGTTTTCCCTTGTCTTGGTAAAGGTGATATTTGCACCTGATTGAATAATGATTTCATGGCTTTTTGAGCTATTAATGCATATAATTTTGGGATGTGAAAGCCAGAATTTGTATTTGATTTTTTTTAGTATTGGTAACAAATGTTTGCATTGCATTAGGGAAGACACTTCTGCAATTGTACAGCCAAGTTCTTGTGGGCTCTATTCGACCAGGGTCTTGCGACTCCAACCGCAACCCCTTCGAGCCAAAAATGATCCTGGGATGTAAAACTTAGAAATTTAGAACTTGCATTTGATCGTGCATGATCAAAGGAGGGCGTTAACGTGATCGCGCATGAATGGTATCGGGTTTATTTAGGCAGCCGGGCTCCTTGCTTGCGCATCGAACCGGCCGCGCATAGACCATCATTCCTCGTTCCCCGGTGCCGAAGCGTCCGGGCGATGTCGGGTTTCCTGTGTTGCATTCCTAAACGAAAGAAATTATCGTCGACGAAACGGTTGAACTTCCGTTCGGCGTCCCTCACGGGGTGCCGGGTGGACTCGATAGCGAAGTCGTCCGGTCAGGGAATACGCAACATTGATCTTCCTCGTGTTCGACCGAAGGCTATCATTGGGCTTTTGGATTCGGAACACGGGTTTCGTAGTGACTAAGGGTGTCGAAGACCAAAAGGTTAGTTATTTATACAAAGCATTCTTTTTATGGCTAGGCCCAATAGCCTGGTCCCTGCGGAAAGGAAAAAGAATTTCGAGTTTTTCCTTTCAGGAAGAGAGGATTAAAAATATCTTATTGATTGCATCATACTCCAGACCTCCGGGCCGAAAAAGCATGAAATAAAAAAGACTCGAATGGTACAATCTGTTGTCACCCCATCATGAAGAGGGTCATCTCATAGTTCCTCCGAAATGATATTTGGTTCATGCTGCCTTTAAGTCCGAAAATCCCAACCGTGTATAAGTTAAGGGCGGACTATATACCTTCTCTGATACCATAACAAATTTTGATAAAGCAATATAATGTGGTGTATTACATATATTACCGTGATGCAACTATTTTGGAGTCATCGTATTTGATGTTAAAAACATGAAGTACATAGTCTTTGCGCCATTATGAAAAGGTTAAACGTATGAGTATTAGGTCACTAGGCGACGCTTATGTAGTAACTTAACTCCACACATAATTTAGCTTTCTTTTCCCATAAATGGTGCTACAGAACAAAATGTCTGAATCGTGCTATGGAACAAGATGCCAAAATTTGTGAGGCTCGATAATAAAAATAGAGTTAAAAAGGAGAGTAAAGAAATATGTGATAGTCTCATATGAAATTGATTTATTTCATCAAAGGTATAGCTATGTATAATAGGTTGCATGTTTATCTAAGAGAAGATACATTCTTGATTTCATCTATTTTATGATTATTTTGCTTGTTTCAATTATTATCCATAATCATTCTTCACATGAAAGTCACGACATATCAAAAGCTCTATCCTCGGATCAAAATAATACGATCACGTTGAAGGTAAAAAATTTATGATTATTTTGCTTGTTTCAATTATTATCCATAATCATTCTTCACATGAAAGTCACGACATATCAAAAGCTCTATCCTCGGATCAAAATAATATGATCACGTTGAAGGTAAAAAATTTACGATCCGAAAATTTGGCTAAAAAGTCTGGATGAAAATTCTTCTTGGTGAAAATTAAAATCCGTAAATATTTGAAAGAACAAAGTTTGAAGAAGGATAGTCCGAGACGATAGTAAAAAATGGAGAAAGGATTTAAAACCTAGGGCTATCAACAAGAAGATAAAAACGTTGGATTCTATCCGAAATTGGTAAAATGTGTGGAGCTTCAATCGGAATTTGTTTTTAATTTTTAAATTAAAATTTTAAAGTTAAATCATTAAAATTTTGTAAAAAAAAATATTTAGTAAAATGAAATATTAAAATTTAGGTTTGTAAAAACATTCTAAAGTAATTGACTTTATTTGAATGAAAGCTTGGAGGACAATCTTTTTAGGTTGATTGAATTATTTGTCAAAATGAACTTAATTTACCTTCTATTTTTCATAAAATAAAAATAAAAATATTTTATTTTTCAGACAAATACTAAAAATAATCACAATGTAAATTAAGTGATCAACTTTAAAAAATATTGGTTTAAAAATTAAATAAATTTACAAAGTTTAAATATTAATATATAATTATAAAAATTCTATATTATGAATTTTGCTTTTTTCCACTCTCCTTACACCAAATGAAAATAGGGCATCAAATAAAAAAAATTAAATTACGAAGATACCAAATGATAAAAACAAACCTAAAAGGTACCATTCGACAAAAACAAAACTTTGACATTAAAAATAAAACTTTGTCAAGAGTTAATCATTCTTCCTTCTAAAAGAAGTGTGTCTGCTGAATTTGATACTTTACCGTCACAGGATTTTTCTGTTAGACCAATTTTGTGGGATTTTAGTTCCTCAATTGAATCCATCCTAAACAGAAAAACAACGGTGAAAATCAGAGCTTAGTTTGATTCAAATGCAGGAGGATGAGACATGGAAACCAGGTGCACGCTCCCAAGGAATTGAAAAGATCAAACGCAAATTGGAGTGACCACCGGAAAGTAAAATTATTGAGGAAGATCACACAAGCAAGAGTCCATAGTTCATTCTCATGGAGGAAGATGACAAATACAAGATCTAAAAAAACAACAAACACAAATAGAGTCAAGGCTCCTCGAAAGTGACACGAATATCTCATTCGAAAAGATTGACAAATACAAGCAGAATCAATGGTTCATTCTCTTGGAGATGACAACGATTATCTCATTCGAAAGATCGGACCAACACAAGCAAACAGATTCAAGAGTTCATTCCCTTAAAAGTGACAACGAAGATCATATTTAAAAAATCCGACCAACACAAGCAAATTCAAGGATTCGTACCTTAGTTCACAACGTAACGATATTCCATCATGGCCGCGGGTTAGCCATTGATGCTGCTACATTACAGAAAGCCAGAAACAACATACAGATTTGTATACACAGGAACATATCTTTGCTCACAGTTAAATATATATATATTTTGGGATTAGAATCTCATACAGATTAAAAAGCAAACCTTTTCAATAGCTTTAGAGATCTTGGCGATGCTTCTAGTTCAATGTGAATGGCATTTTGTAATTCAAGATTATTGCAATGAACAACAGAAATCTACAATGGAACATTTGTTACAATACAATCTTTTATTTACCTGCGGAGATTTTGTGTATCTGATATTGCATATAAAAGAATCAAAATTTACCCAGAACAATTGAAAAAAAAAATAAATCCAAAGCTTTCAACTCTGGCTTCATTGAATCCAATCAAAGAATCAAAGAATGTTAAACGAAAAAATGTGCATCCTGCAGCCTCTGTCTCTACGATCAATTGACACTCGTAAGACTAAAGCGTGCAGCCGCTGTCTTCAGTTCGTTCTCTGCAACGTGCTCAATGGACTGCAACGTATCTGTCATAGATGACTCAGGGCTGCAAAAAAAAAAAAAAACACAAATTACAACCAGAATCACCATGAATCAAAATATAAAAGCTTACACTTTCTTGATTCTTTATCTACCTTGAATCGAAATACGGCTTCATTTCATCGTACTCTTGCAGAACTTCTTCGTGTTGAATCGTTGACGTCTGTGTCTGCGACTCAGCTGGAATCAATCCGGAAGTGTGAGGCTGTTGAATCCAGAGCGAATTTCCAGCAACATTCTCATTCGCTTCAGTATATCCAGAATTGTAGACATTGTTGCTGTTACTTGAGTAAGAATAGTTTTCAGAGGCGTACGCTTGCGCAAATGGATCAATTGGAGGAGGAGGCGAAGAAGATTGAAAAGGAGCCATTCCAAGTTGCAATTGCGAAGTCGAATCGTCGAGTTGTGGTGTTGATTGAATTTGGTTACTAGAGTAAGAGTAGTTTTCAGAGGCATAAGGCAATGCAAACGGATCGGTTTGAGGAGGCGGAGGCGAAGATGAATGAAAAGGAGTAATACCGAGTTGCAATTGTGAAGGAGAATCGTCGAGTGAGTTTTGATTCTGTGACATCGCGAGTACTGAACGAACAATTTGCAGCTGATGCTTATATTGTTCAATTAGCGCCATACATTGTCCGATGACCTCAACGCATCCACGCACAGGATACCTAGCTCGAGTATTGGATTGATAAATGATCGACGTCATCGCCTCGGCTTTCTGAGAAGGATCGAGATCTTTCAGGATCTTGAGAATGTTGCTTACGCCGAAAAGCTTATGAGCATTGAGGAACATTTTAGGGTTATCAGGAGGAAAGTAAGGCGCAAGCTGACATTCTGGTGTGCATTTTCTTCTTTGATATTTACATGCAGCACAAGCCTGGCTAGTGCCACATTTCAGCGTCATGATCACTTTGGCCGTCGATATCAGAGAATACTTTTTAAAAGCGTGAATTTAAATTCGGAGAAGATGAATTTGAGTTGATTGATTGTTGAGTAGGTTTGTGAAGTGATTCAATCATCCATTTGAGTTTACAAAGGATACAGGATTTTGTGGGATTGTGAAAGACATGAAATGAAGAATGTAGAGAATCAAGAACTTGATATGAATAGCCATTTGTGTAGCGGATTCAGTGGGGAAAGCAAAGACTTAGTAAAAAGTGAAGGATATTGATTGCCTATTTTTGATTATGTAAAATGTTAAATTTGACCTCTAACAATGCTCACTTGGAAGTTTTTTTATATTTTGTCTTTCCTGTTTTTTATGGCTCTGGTTTTTTTCCCCCTGCAAAGTTGTTACATTGTTTTTTCGTTTCTGTATGAAATCAAATAGGATATTTAGTAAAGCAGTTATCTTTATCTTTCTTGCCCTTGTTAATAGGGCAAGACAGTAGTAGCAACAATATTGCTATACCAGAAAAAAGAGGTAAATGTCATATTCTATATTTGAACTTTTAACTATTTGTACACTTTGAAACACTTCGTTGATACTAAATCTTAAAACTTTAGACAATTTGAGAATGTACATGTGTCCATCAATGAATTCGACATTTTTATCTACTAACTAGTTTAGTGCTCGAATCTGGTGTGGGTTTTGTATAAAAAGAAATATGTTATATTTTTACTTTTACATATATGTATTGAATATTAATTTTTTTAAAAAAATTTATAACTAAATCTAACAATATCAAAATCATTGTGTTGTTATCCTCTAACGCAAGTTACGCAATTTACGTTGGATAAAAAAATAAGCTTCTACTGCACGTTAAAAAACAAATTCAAACAAAATAAATTTTTAAAAAATATTTTTTCAACTAAATCTAATCATATCAAAAATTACAGAATCACTACATTGTTATCTCAAGCACAATTTACGGTAGTATAAAACCTAAACTTCTCATTTCCAATAAAAAATATATGCAAACAAAACAAAATTTAAGAATTTATTTTTTTTAACTAAATCTAATATCATTAAAATCTACAAAATCTCCTAGTTGTTATCCCCTACCATCGGCTTTAAAAAAATTGTATTCATATTAGACTAAATAAATGTATTGTTTAACCTCCCGATGTTACAATAGATATTTATTTATTTGTTCAATGTAAGGGGTCGGGTTATCTCTTGATTCATTACTACTTAGTCCATTTTCTTATTAGTGAAAGCTTGTCCAGATGCGCCAAAGATCATCAACTCTCCTTTCAACTAAATTTTTATTAAATAAAAGTAAAATTAAATGTTAATCGTCTACATAACATATAAGAAAAATAAAGAATTGGTTTTAACAATTATCCGCACAAGGCGTGGGATATGAACTAGTTTTTTAATAAATAAAAGTACATATTAGAAATATATTATTATTGTTAGAATATATATATATTTATACTTCAATATATATTACTTTTACAGGAAAAAATAAAAAAAGAAATGAAAGTGATAAGGCCTTTTTCTCAAACTTACAATTTTCCTATAATGCAATGCTTTGCCGACCGAACGAAATGAGCATCGACAAGCTCAAACTCGACTTATTTATCAACGAGTCGAACCTAAATTTTAGTTTTTTTAAAAAAAAAAATGGTCAGAATAATCCCGTTCAGGCTGTTGTTGCATCAACTAAACTCCATTTAGAAAGCACTAACTTTGAGCACACAAAAGCAGCAAACAACAGATGCAAACGACATTCAAATTGTACCAAAATTTTATGCTGGAATTTTGATTTAACAAAATCACCGGATAATAATACTTCGGTAATGTGACATGCAAAATACAATGACCCAAGTAACAGCATGCCCTACTCTTACTATATCATCACTATCTCACTGGTTCACCAAAGATTGAAGAAACCCCATATAAAGCAAAATACAAGATCCAAATTTCATCGCCAAAAGTTTGAATTCCCTAACCAAATGCCACAGAGAGTAAGAGTCTTCAACTGGTGTAAGACGGCACGTCGGCCGACCGTTGCTGTTCTTCCAAATCCATCACCTTTATTTACTCACTTTTTTCTAAGTATCAATCTCATTTCAAGGCAGTTGTTCTTATATACCAATAGCTAGCTCTTTAACCATTCTTTGCTACTATACCTCAACATACTATCCACTTCAGCTTCTTTCTCAATTGTCTAATCCAACAAAAAATCTCACTTCTCATGTATAAAATCATCTACCAAAATTTCTTGGCTTCTCTCCAGTTTTTATTGCCACTTTGAATACCAACAGCTAGGATTGCATCAAAAGTTTGCATCATCTTCCAACTGCCACTCCATATATAGTTCCTCAACAAAATTAATGAGGAAACAACTTCCAACACCATTGCTAGTGTACAGCTTCAAAGAAAAGCAACTGAGGTTGCAAACGACCGCTCTGGCATTTGGTAATCACGTCCTCCCAGCTCCCGATTACCTAAACATGAATGCAGGCGTGTTCAATGATGGAAGCTTGAGGTGGAGATAATTTAGACACAAAATTATCAGAATGGATGGCAACAGGGTTTACCTTGACCGTTTTGTCATCATACATAATCCACTGTTCAGAGTCTTTGCTAAAGGCAAAGCAATGGTAATGTTGACCATAGTAGCAAACCTGTAGAATGAAGTTGGAAGTTAATAGACAGAATCGAACTAACCGCTACCAACCTGAAGAAAAGGAAAGATTAGAAGCTGCATACCACTGAAACCAGACGATGCACACTCTTTGGATCTACACCGCGATATAGGACGCTGATGTCTACTTCAGTAGTTAATGCAGATAAAGTTCCTGCTATGTCAAGCAAATCCTCGTTTGTATTTTGCCAGCCAAGAACTACAAACAAATAAAGTAGGATAGTAATTATATGTAGTTATTATATGCAATTGGCAAAATTTATCTTAAATTCATTTCAAGTTTAACAATTTACATGAATGCACAAGTATAGTTTGCCTGTACTTTTGAGGTTTTTAACTGGGGTTAAACAGCTGTAATAATAATAATAGCATCATAGCTGATAAGAAACAAACACGCTATAGATTACCTGTGATAAAGACTTGCGGTGGTTTAGAGAGGATATGATGGATATGGTTGAGCTCCCCACAGCCACCAGCTTCAGGGTCACAAGCTACTTGATGATTCATCTCTACTAAATTTAGAAGATCATCGAGTGAGTTGACAGGGCACATCCCCTGAACAATGAAAAGATTATGTTAAACACTTAACCAAGAAGTGGTGATTTAATTATATCATAAATGAAAGAAAACTCAGCCCCCAACACATGCCTTCATTGTCCGAAGAGAACAGGCATTGACGTTATGGAAAAACGAAGTGTATTTCAGATGACGAGACTCCAAGCCACAAGTATAGCAGTTCATTCGCTCAAATACATTCATCCCGAAAAGGGAATGCACTATACAGGCAGGGTCAAAACAGTCCCAGGAACCCATGCAATTGCTTTCTACTGAGTCATTATCAGAAGTGACTGTAGCAACAGACTTATGCAGACACTCAAATATGACTGCCAACACTTCAGAAGCATCATTCATCTGACCCTGTAATCCAATTACCAGAATGGTCAAAATCTTCTGATTTTATGGTATATAGGAAATGAACTCATAAAAAATTACCTCCTGAAAGAAGTTGCTTTCAGGATATAGGTTGCTCAATGCAACCCTAAGAGAAGATGGGGAAACTTCTCTTTTCCCATCCATGGACGCCTTGCTTAATGCACTTAAGATATCATGCAATGAACAAACAGCACAAGGATCCCCGACATGAGCATGATCTGTTGTTGGTCTATTCAAGAACTTTTCACGGAACTCTTGTAGATGCCAAAGGGACTGCAATATACAAGAAAGAGTTCATGCAAGTTTAAAGGTAAAAAAGGAAATTACAAAAAAAAAAAGGACATAAAAAAACACGGGCAAATGAATGTTACTCACCTGAATTATCACATTCAAAAAACAATTATATTCACCAACTCTATTCCGTAGACCAGGGCCATAAAGATCCAAATCGCATTGATTTTCTTCCACTACCTCCACCAAAGGGTTTATATCACCCACAGGCTCTGAAGTCTTTTGTAATGTCCTCAGATTTGAAGCCAAAGGCATATTCCGATGTGTTTGAAATGTGTCTGAGATCACAACAGGTTTCAGATACAAGTGCTCTAAAGTAAGTTGCAGAAAGAGCAGATAAATAATAAGATAAGAATTAATAACAATGATGACAATAAAAGGTCAATGCATAGTTATTGTGCAAGTTAACACTGGGAAACACCCATTCTGAATTTGAACTTAGATTCTTTACAGTAAACTAACGTGAATGAGATCCATCCATCAAAGATATCTTGCTGACCGTGAAGATCTAAAACCTTAAAAATTGATTTGTCAAAAGCAGAAACAAAAGCTTCGTTCATAAATGAATAGGCTATACCCCTGTGGAAGTGTTTGTCAAATTTAGGTTTTACTGATAAAACAAATTAAAAAAATTTAGACATAAATAATAAAAAGAATATGCAAAAAGTAAGCAATTTCAATTCTGTTTTGAGAAAAAAAGCATGCCCTTGATTTCCATTCCTTCTCTTTATGAATGATGAACAAAGTTCTAAGTTAAGCTTGGTTAATGGCACAACAATATCACACTATCCAAGTTCATCCATTCATTTTGCAACTAGAGATCAAGCTACACTCTATAAAGATAGATTTTAGTAGAACTAAGTATATTAACCAAATACTTCCCCATAAGAAATATCATTCAATGGGAAAAGCATAATCAAGCAAGGAAACCATTCAGCTAATGTTAAGAACAGATGTTACCAAGGCTTTGGCGTAAAGCTTTTTCCAAGTCCGCTTGAAATCTTTCTTCGTCATCATTTTCTGCATGTAGTTGTCGCACTGCCTTAGAGCCACCATCCCAAACTGATTTTTCATCAAAAATTAACATTATTTTCAGCTTTATGCTACATCACATATGTTCTATATCATATTCAAGTATCACTCATCTGAATACAAGGACATCAACTAACTGAGAAATTCACAATAGGCAAGTTGAATCTTATTTATGATGAAGATAACTAAATTACCCCACAAACAAGAATATGTTCAACCCGAACAAGAACCAATATAATCTTAACCTTCCAAATTGCAAGCACTCCCTAATATCTTCATATAACCAAAACAGCTTTTGATAGTTTGTTTCCAATCTCATTACTCTCATAACTCACTTGAACTGATGAGATCCATCCCTACACATGCCAAGCATGAGGAAGGAGTACAAGCACAATTCACCAAAGGGGTTAAGATTTTATGGGATTGCCACTACATAGAAGCAGCTTAACAAAATCATCAACAAAAATAAGCATGGGCCATTGGTGCAATGAACGGATTGTGGAGTGAAAAGATATGAGTAGCAGGGAGTTGGTAGCAAGTTAGTGTGAGAACAAACAGTTATTCTGGAACAAGTGAAAGGGTAGTATAAACATGAAAGAATGAAATTGGAGAAAGTTGAAGCTCAACAATACAGGATTAAGAAGGATAGCAGAGGTAGAGAAAAGGCAAGGTTCAAAACAAACTCCATACCCATCTCTAACTTTGTCAACTAATGTAAGACAGGTGATGCTTAGGATTAACCTTCACAGGGTCCGAGATTTGGGTAATCGTATCTTATTCATCAATCAATCATGCCCACTGATCAGAACTCAGAAGCAATTTTATCACCCTAAAAACTAATACCCAAGATATATTGACTCCTCTAGTTGATTCCCGAAGCATATGAATGTTGTTACGTTCCATCTGCACCAACTTAAATCTTCTATCTTTCTACAAACCAGAAATGTCCTAAATACATTAGCACTGATAAGAAAGTGATTTCCATTTGTAACAGACCAAGCTAGACCACTATAGTAAATTTCAAGTTGGAACTGTTATGCCACAAATCCTGGTGATTACTTTAGGACATATCATGCAAGCATGACCAGAAGTATCATATATATAAGGTAGGTTCGTAACTGTGGTCTACAACAGCTACTTTTTGCAAGCTGCAGTGGTTTTGATAAGATTAAACTTGTCATTAATCAATGTGTCATAAAACTTTTCATGACACATCATTGGCTGATTTTCATAAGTTTTCCCTGAAAACTACTAAAAGAGCAGCATATTATATACAAATGAAGCACAACAATTCTCAGGGAAAAAACGGACACTAATGATAGGTCATAGTTCGGGAAGGATAATTCTCAGCATTCAAATTTCAAAGCAGACAATTATTTTCTATCACTTGGGGGG
>BSUD01000006.1:1465641-1515103 GCA_033239045.1 Fagopyrum esculentum
AAAAAAAAAATTCATGTTTTGATGCAAAATATGATAAAGTATCAAATAGTAATAAATATATTAAAAATCATAAAATAATATGTAAAAACCTTATATTTTAAAAATATCATAATTTATTAATAGTTGATTAAATTTGTTCAATTAAAATATACTTGTCTTCAAAATTTATGATATAAAATTGTTATAATTTTCCCCCCTATTTTTTTTATAAATTTAATATAAGAAACGTTATTTTAGACAAATAATAAGAAATAAGGGTACCATCCGGAAAAGCCGAAACCTCAGGGGTACCAAGCGGAAACGTGAAAAACTTTGGACACCATCCGGAAAAGCCAAAAACTCAGGGGTACCAAACGGAAACGTGAAAAACTTTGGGCACCATCCGGAAAAGCCAAAAACTCAGGGGCACCAAACGGAAAAATCCAAAAAATAATCCAAGTGACATATATCATGTAACAATATGACAAATTTACAAAAAAAAAAATGTATGTGGCTTTTAGATGATGGAATGTGTTAAAAAAAAAAAGAAAAATTGAAGTACTTTAACGAGTTATAAAAATTATGACAATCTTTAAATTTTTTTATAAAATCTGGTCAAACTTTATTATAAGAAAGAAAATGTCACTATAATACAAGTTATTTTTTTATAGTCACAATCAAGACTTCCCTTCATGTGTAATAATCCCAATTTAAAATTATCATGGACTGGACAATTTGGACTGAATAAAAAACACCCCTTTATGCGTACTCCCGTATTACCATAAGTATCATTCACATATAAATAATTTCTGATGAAGTGATAAATTGTTAACCAGGCCAAAAGACTGAAAAATCCCAACATAACATTATTATATCAGTAGTGAAGATTTTTTTTTTTTGGGTAATGACTACGGTGACCGGGGTCATACCGTAATATTATTCAAACACAAAAAGGGGCTAACATTTGATAAGTCTACGGAGAGCCACCCCGCGAGCATCGTTTTTCAAAGAAGAAATTAAAGAAGCAGGTGGATTCTGAATATAAAAATAACCAAGAGGATAAGATGAAGCAATTGACCCCAAGTGATCAGCAGCACATATAAAGACTCCGTCTTAAAACCAATCAGAATACAAGTAGACTTGAAATGTCCTTACTTTAGACTTAGAATTTCAATTTGGTGTAAGCACTTAAGCATTGAAGATACAACGCAAGCAACCTCAAACATGATACACGGATAACATATTGCATTATAGCAGGTTATAAACCTTCAGCTTTTCACGAGTATGAAACACCACGTAACAGGTTTAGGCAGCAGAACATAGGTGAATCATAAACAATAGCAGCATGGCATGGTAGGGCAAAAAAAGAAAAGAAAAAAAGAGACCTAAGATGTGCATTTCATCTACAACAGTAAACACAACCAAACCAACTAAAAAGGGATAGCTGAGGACATGACTCTGGGATACCCCTTCCAGAACACACATTGGAGAATTAGGAGGAAAAAGAAACTCACCTAAATATATAATGCATCAGAGCAATCGTACAGCTTCTGATGATATACTACACGCAGTTACTCGGTTACTACCCCGGCAATGCAGAGTAAAAGGGAGTGCTCAACTTACCCAACAATGATTTCACGTATCAACACAAGAATAACGGTGGAACCATGCTGTCATAAAATAAGCTCGCTTTAGAATCGGCTCATCTGATAAAAAAAAATATAGAATATGTCAGATATACGTATATGAATGATTGTACAAAGAAAATAGAATGGTAGACAATTTGAAGGAAGCAAGCATTCTGAATGGATAATTCTCCCTATCGTATGTATAACATTGGCCTGTTTGGTCATTAGAAAAGATAACAAGGAATCTGTAGATTCATTGCCAAACTATAAGATGAAAAACTCCTACTTCAAATAGCTGACACGCAGAATAGACAGGACCTAAGATGGACAAATGCTACCGACTAAACTGAAGGGATGAATTATGTTGATATTGTATTTCAGCAAATCATCGTGCCAAATGGTTGGTCATAAAACTGACATGAAGTCATTAAAAAAATTAAGTGCAAACTGCAAAACATCGACTAGTTGGGGTCAATACTAATTGTCACACATGAACTTTGAGCTGAACACTGAGTTCAGCAGTTTGAGCACAGGACACGCCAAACAGTTGCGTTTATTAATCTATGGTTCTAAAACTTCTAACGGGTAGAGAAGGAAGAAAGTGAAACTATTAGAGACCTTGAGAAGTCCACGGAAGTCCTTGCTCAATATTCCCATTCAAACAAGAAACTAGTGAATTTTCTTGCATTATTCCTCTCCCTAGTTCCCCTTTCCACTATTTGCTATGCAAACGATGAATATATACCAGGGAAAAAACTTGGTAGCTTAAGTTACCTGTTACTTACAAGTTTAACAGGATGAGCCACTAAAAACATGTCATGCAGCATTATGTACACCTCTAGAGAATCCAGTTGATGACATCTCCGAGAATCTTCTTGAATCAGCTTGGACCTCAGCCAGTGGGTTGACAATAAAGCCACCCGCATCACCACGGCGCTGAAACCTCCTATTCTCAGGCTTATATGTGCAATCAGCGGGATTCCTGACAGCAGTTTCACATATGGTTGCAACTGACGAGGTTGTAATAGGAAAAGAGAAACGCCTTTGTTCTCCAACAGATCTCCTCCAGAACTTTGAGCTTAAAAAATCTGAACTGGGTAACAAGCAGCAAGAGTTTCTTGGAGGATCAGACCTTGCCATCCTTGTTGTTGAAACAGCCAGATCATATGACATATCAGTCAATGCCGTCTCTAAACCATTGACACGGGTTTCAAGAGAACGCATTCCATCTTGGGAGGTCCTAATGAATTTCTAAAATGAAAATATAAAGCCAGGGAATATTATTAGATGATATATCCAGCATTTTCATAAGGTGCATGCACGGCAGAAGTGTAATGCAGTGCCTAAATGCATTTTTAGCATGAATTTTTCAAGTCAATCACACAAGAGGGATCATTTAAAGGGCAGCATCACATTAAATCTCAATATTCATTAGATAATAAAAAAAAAAGGCATGTAACATATTATATTGTAATTGATATAATAATTTAGCTTATACCATATTTAGCAAGTAGACTGTAAACTAGTTGAAAGATTGTTTAGGAGTGGAACTTATAGCGTTCAGGTGCCTTTATTGCCAAAAAGAAACTCAAATACTAGCCAACTAGAAGTCCAACATAACCTACCTAATTATACGTCATGAAACCAAATAAGCTGGCAAAACAATTTCTATTAACTAATATATAGGTAGTTGGAAGCATTGATGCAGTTTTCAACAGCATGAATAAACAAAACCAGCTAAAATGTTGCAAATGATTCCTTCCCTAAACAAATTGAAAACTAATTGCATACCGAGAAGCATATGTACATGATCCAATTTCCATGAGAACATACTTATTTGGTGTTGTTTATTGTTTACTTGAATTTACCTGAAGGAGATCCATCAAGCCAGACTGTTGGCTTTCAATCTGACCAAGCTGTTGGCGAATGGCTGAAAGGTCCTCGCACTCTTTGTGGTGGTGTCTACATTGATCAGCATTGACATTATTGACATCAACAAGAGTGTCAGAAGCATTGGGTTTTGGAGATCTACTGCTTTCCTTCTCTCCTCTCCGAAAGACCCTTTGGTTAAATCCTTGGTGATGCTCATCATAAATAGAGGTGACACATGAACCACGTGAAGCGGAATTATCAATAATATCATCTGCAGTCTTTTTGTAATCGAGTTTCTTAAGAACCGGAGGACTTGACATCTTACGAGGATCCTCAAGAGAAGATCTATTCCTGGCTGTAGTCTTCGTCGCACTTTCAGATGGCGAAGATCTCCTAAGCGGAAGAGTTCTCCTTGATTGAGGAGTGTTAGAGTCAGCTAAGCTGGAAACATGTGATCGCAGTGCATACCGCCCATCACTAGCATTTTCTGTCCTCGGAGATAAACTGACAAATTAGCTTCACCACCAAATAGGTTGCAAAAGTGTAGTGTTTGATTGACAGAGAGAAAAAAACACACAGAAGAATGCTCATGCATAGTCAGGGCATAAACAAAATGTTTGACCTAGAAACTCATTTGTTGAATACAATGTAATCATGCTATTTCAAGGAGCAAATCAGCTTCTGCATTTGATGTGCATTAACAAAGTTACTTTCCGCAGTACCCACAGATGTTGCCTCCATATTATTGGTACCGGCTATTCAAATTTCAATACGTATCTTTACTTGTCAAGTACAGTGCAGTTTAACCAGTAGAAATGCAACCTTATTACGAAGAATAAGCTAAAAGAATCAAACACTAATTCTCAATTCAGGCTAACTTAACATGCACAATTCAAGTCTTTTGTCCACTAAAGTCATTAATTAATAACAAAAAACGAACTATAACTGATCCAAAAATCAGATCTATTGTACCTTTCGACGAGGCCTGCGACTGAGGAGGCGGAGATCCGTCTTCAAGAACATCGGGAATCTCCTTCCATACCTCCACCATCTTGTTCATCGCTTCCCTCGCGGCTTTAACCTAAATTCAACAATTCGTATCGAGTTGGATTACAAAAAAATCCATAATCCAAGGAAATCGGAATCGCAAGATTAGTATACAGGTGACAAATCTCACTTTATCAAATCTTCTAGATTCAAAGGTCTTCAAACAGGAGGCCTTCAACTCCGACAGGCAGTCTCTCTCAACCACCGCCAATTCAGACAGCGCCTCTGCAGCAGCCTTCCGCGCCGCCCAATCATCTCTCCTCAAAAAATCCACCAATGTAGCAACCAGATCCCTCAACTGGTTTCCATTCCCGATCTCGCAAGCCGTAACAACACTCCTCATAAGCGTCAATAGACCAGGCTTCGCCTTGAATCCGTCAGACTTCAAAAGTTTCATCCATTTCGGAATAAACTTAGCGATCTGCGCCGGATCCGGCGCCGGTGAAGAATCAATCGCAGCAGACAGGCAAAGCGCGGCAGCAGATTGCGCGGACGCATCCTGTTCAGTGGAGAGCGACTCAGCCAAAGGCCGGAGGATAGAAGCGGAGAAGGAAGCCGTCGTGGCGACGTCAGATGCAAAGGAGGCGAACGCAGAGACACAAGAAGCCCGGACAGCGGAGTCTGGATCTCGTAGGCGACGGAGAGCGGCGGAAACGAGTTTCGGTAGGTGATGCGATAGGTTGATCCGGTGAGTTGAGGAGAGGGATGAAAGGAGGCGGAGGGAAGCGCCGCGAACGGAAGGTTTGTCGGCAGTGGAGGTGGAGGAGACAGAGGTGATAAAGAGGGAGAATGTGTCGCCAGTAAGTGTAGGAATGATAGATTCGAGCTCGGCTACGGCGAGAGCCTGTGTATCACGATCGGAGAGACGGGTGAGGCACGTGAGCACCCGGTGACGGAGGTCACGAGACGACGCCTGCTTGGTGGAGGGAGCCATCTTTCTCTCTACTCTCCGGCTGATATTTAAAAAATAGACGCGTCAGTAAGTCGGAGGAAAGGGCGGAGCCGCCGTTGTCGGCGGCATTTGACGCCTTTCTGTTTCTCTCTTTCTTTCAATTTATAGTTCGACGATTGCTTTCTTGAAACTGCTTTTTGCCTTCGGTTGGTTCTGTGTATAAGGTTGAGGGACCGGGAAGGGGAAATATGTGAAAAAAGTCACGACGAACGACGTCGTTTGGTTGTGCTTACGTAACTTGGTTTTTTGTGCGGGATAAATTGTTCTTTACTACGTTCTATACGAGTCTTTCAAATTTTGAATTTCAAAGTTGAATATAATTTATAATTCAGCTTTTTATTTTGTATTCTATTCAAAAAAAAAATTGTGTTTCTTTGTGTATTTTAGATCCAAGAAAACCAAAGTGAATATCATGATGTATAAAAAGAATTATCATTATAAACGAACCTAAAATATATACGAGCTTTAAAATGTACTTGAGCTTCGCTCGTTTAGAAAGTGAACGAGTTCGAGCCGAACCCGAGTAGCTCGGCTAAAAAAAATGCTTCTATAGTGTTATTTTAGCCGAACGAGCCGAGCTTTATCCGAATGAGCCGAGCATTGACAGCTCAAGCTCGGCTCGTTTATAAACGAGCCGAGGCTAAAACTTATACGAGTTTTAAAATGTGTTCAAATTTGGCTCGTTTAGAAAGTGAACGAGCTCGAACCGAGATTTTAACTAGTCGAACCCGAGTATCTTGTATCACGTTACACCCCTATGAATTAGTGTTGTTCCATGCAATTAACCGCCTTTATTATTATAATCACAACTAATTCCAACCAAATGTTACCTACAAGTCTAAAGTAGAAAGTTTTGATGATAAATCACCTTATGCCTATAGTGTTGATCCGTATAAATAACTGCCTTTTATGGTCAACAAATTCCAACTAAATATTCAATTTAATCAAACAAACTAAATAAACGGAAGTAGTATTCGTACGGTTCAAGATTTCGTTATTGCACCACGCATACGGATCTCGTAACCGTCATAAGGTCACGGTTACGGGATCTGTAACCGTGACCAAAAGTTCACGGTTATGGGTGACCAAAAGTTCACGGTTACGGAACTCGTAACCGTCATGATTACGGGTTCCGGATCCGTGATAATTTTCTACATGAATTCTAACCCGTAACCGTGAGGTAAGGAAATATATATATTTTTTTTTTTTATTTTTTTTACGGTTACGCAATGCGTGACAGTGAGTGGTGCGTTAACGAAATCTTGAACCGTGCGAATAATCTATATATACTACTAAACTAGACTACATTGATGCTGACGTGGCGCCTCCGGGTTTTTTCTGGAATTAAATCTTTTATTAAATCAAGAATTAAACCATTAAACCTTTTTTTTACTAAAACAAAATCTAATAAGAATTTTTTTTTTCAACTAATCTTCGTCTAAATTTTCAGGTTATTCCCTACGTTTTCAATCATCACACTCATTCTGCTATTGTTTATTCATTCCTTAATTTGCTTTCAATTACTATTATTTCAACAACTTTGGTTTTTACTATTACATGTTTATGAAATCTCTCCCCTTCCGCACCTGTGAAGATTCATCAATATTTAAATATACCTACACAAGGTGCGGGATATGAACTAGTACCCTCTAAATAAATTATCATCTTCCAAACTCAATTATTTTAACACATGTAAGGCTGGCAAAACAAGAATTAATAATTTTGATTTTGCACTTTAAAAAATCAAACCTCATACATTTACATTAGTCATTATTATAGTTCTTAGAAATTGATAATGAGAATTATATGATATCATAAATTAACTCTCTTTTCCTTTGAATCAACAGTTAGTAATTTATTAACTAATAATTTGTTAGAACATAGGAGTATAACGCACTTATATCGGAAAATATGTATAAAATATTAAATCAGCTTATTATATATTTAAAAATTAATTAGGGAAATAGGACCCCTTGAAATTCTCTTTTGCAAACTAGGTATCTATACAAAAGCAAGAAAAAAATAGGTATGAAAACTAAAAAATAGAGGTAATAATTTTTCTAATTGAAATGATGGTGATTAGATGTTTACTTTTGATTTAAGTATCATTTTTACATGGATTGGTTTTGTAGTATATTTCTTGGGTATGATTGTGAAAATAGAGGCAATATATTTCTTGACAAATTTATTTTTGGGTATGATTATGACATTATTTGGGTAAACGGGTTTTTGGTATGCTTTTATATGTGTATTGGCTTTGTAGTATATTTCTTATTATTAAGTATATTTTTAAAGTGATATCGTGGGTATGTTTTATGGTTACCCAAACTGTGTTATAATGATCAAATTCAAGCGAATTTTTGGGTAATGATCAAATGTCATTTGATATTGATATTTGTGTCTAATATCGAGTTTTGAAAATTTTGGGTATGACAAATTTAAATTGGGTATGGTTTTTGTATTAAGTGATATTTAAATTGAGTATAAATATAAAATATTATCCAATTTATGGATATGATTTTATTTTGATATTTGATTTTTTGGGTATGTTGTTTTCGAGTATGTTTATGTACTTTGAGAAATTTATTTTTGGGTATGATTGTGACATTATTTGGGTAAGCGGATTTTTGGGTAATAGGTGATAAAGTAAGAATGTTGGAAATTTCTTTTTCTGATTGATGTGACATGTGAGATAGTACAACATGTCACATCCGATGGGTTGTCAAACTTTGCCCTCTTTTGTACTCTATTTCCTTTATTCTATTTTATAGGGGGTCAAAATACCAATCCCAAATAGTATGAGTCTTCTTTCTTAATTGATTTGCTTAAAAGACTAGTTTGCCAATTTTGCCTATATTTAATAATGTGTTTGATCACGGAATTTGATGAAGGTTTTTTAAAGGTTAGTTAGAAGATTAGTTTGGATGGACATTATAAGAGACTAATTTTCACTCAGACTAATCTTCAATAATTTTGGGTAGAAAAGATTAATTTTAAAATTATTTTTACTCATCTAAATTATTTTAATAATAACATGTACAGTGTTTCTATATTTATCAAATATACCCTAAAATATATTTTTATAATATAATATAAAGTAACATCCAATAATTTTTTACCAAACACACCTTAATGAAGTTAAAATATATAAAAAAAATTATCCAAAAAGTTGTTGGTTTCAGTTGAAAATTAGACTTTTTAATAACCTAGTTAATAAAGTGAATTCCTTAATTATCCGTTTCAACTATTCGAATTCACCGGACCCTTTAACTAGATCAGTTAATTTCTTTATATTAGGTAAATTAAACTTAACTTATTCAATCATTTTTCTTTTCTTACTCAATGTTATGACAGGGGTCTAGTTTATGTACATTAAACATGTTAGAGATAGGATTATATTAGTAAAACTTTTACTGCTTATTTATTATATTAGGTTAACCTAAGGGTTGCCCCTCTCTCTCTATATATATATATCATTACATGACCGTTCAATGAATAAATCAAATCGTGAGTTTATCAAACTCACATAGTATCATAACATTGATTCATGACCAAGTCTTCCACCTAAAACCTAAACCCTACAAACAAACACAATATTCGGTCGCCGCATCACCCATTGCCGCCGAACACCTATCGACCACCGCTCATCATTTTCCGTCGTCGTTCAACATACCATAAGGCGTGATACCTGCCTTGTTGAAGATGTTGCCGCTAACAATCAACGAGGTTATCGACCCTCTATAAAAACTAACACTGCCTTCATTCCAAACACATTCGACAACATCAATTATTGTTCGCGGGACATTGTTTCTGTTATCTCGGATACTTAATGGTCTTCCTTAATTTGTACTCTCAATATCTCGGATACTTAATGGTCTTCTTTTAATTATAATAGCCTTCTACCAAAAATAAACTTAAATCCCTTAACTTTTAAATTTTTTATGTAAGGTCAATAAATTTTAATAAATTTTCGATCTCATCTCAAATAGACGTGCAGTGTAACCAAGGGGGACAATGATTTCCTTAATCCACCTTGTTTGTATACTTTGTGGGCATGTAAGATTTACACAAAATGACCCTTTGCTTCAACTCTAAACAAAACATTCCACCAAAGGCTTCTTTGCACTTTGCATGCCTTTGCGTTACGATGATCATTGCAGTAATCCCGCTTCTTTTACAAGCATAAGATAAAAAAGGGTAAGGTAAACAATATTAGTATTTTACGGTAACACTTACCTTAATCATATAATAAATGTTGCGTAAAAAATTTATATTGAGAGGGTCTCTATAAAATATTTGACGTATAATGAGTCGAATCGGACTCATTACAGAAAAAATATTTTTATTTTTATCCAAATACCAAGATGACCCAATATTTAATACTTGCAAGTCTAAAAGATGGTCTAAATCTATATTATTCTCATTTTGTAAGAGTATTTATTTACTTGTGAATATTTATAATATTCATCTTATTGGGTTAAAATTTTTGATTCAACTTCATATTTTTTCATGGTATCGATTCGAGTTCTTCAATTACATATTTATTGTTATTTTCGGTGGTATAATTAGATTATATAAGAAATACAATTGCAATATTAAAGGCAAGGCTGAATAAAAAAATTCAATCCGACTTACCCGATCCACTGATTCAAAGATCTAAATTAAAAAATGTCTGTTAATTGATGATCTGATGCGGGAGGCTTTTCGGATCATCGATATGAATCCAGGTTTTGAGAATAAAGTAGGATTAGATATATTCGACTGATCCGATAATGATTATTTCGATCAAATGTCCAATCTAACCAGATTGGATATCCTACCCGATTAAAGTATTGGATATTTTGGTACTCTTTCAGTTTCATATCATACATTTATGAAATTATCGGCCCGAATATCCAACAGTTCGGATCAGATAACCGGATATTTACTGCCCTAGTTAAAGTCAATGATGATTCGGATAGGAATTGTAAATGATGGTAGTGTGTTTAGCTTTGTTGGGTTAGTTAGCATCATCCATCTTGGTTGGTTAATTGTAAGCTTAAAGCAAAAAGCCCAAAATTCAGCAACTATTAACTGTCAACTAACTAATTACAAATGATCACAACCTTCATCATGGTTGGTTCTTACTCCTAATTTGTAGCACTTTTCTTTCCTTGATTGACTCGTTACTTCATTAGGGTTACATATGTGTATATATATAGGCCAAGATAGCACCAATAGGTTGTGTTTGTTAAATCATATTGTGTTCTAGTGCATAGATAGTGTGTGTGAATCTTATGATCAAGATTGAACTTATATAGTTGATTTTCTTACATGAATTATGTGATTTGCACTTCAAAACATGCTCATACCTTCGTAAGTAGGAGGGACGGACAATGGATCGATTCAGATATAATTTTTTAAAACCGTGATATTGTTGATATCCCATTAACTTTTAGTCAAATTGGACTAGACAATTATATGTCGATATCGAGATATTTTTGTTTGACTAAAATCTAAAACTTAATGTCAAAACATGGTTTTAGACTTTTAGTCGGATCAGATGTTTATCTTGGAATGTGCAAACTATCCATGTAATCCAAACCTACAAACTTATTATCCAATCCAAAATCAAATAACATAATTCAAATGAAAGTGTATGACTATTTTCTTTCTTATTTTATGGATTGATGTTATTAAAAGCGGTCAAATACACGGTAGAGTCGGATTCCGACTTTGACTGGGCCCGGGCACATTTGCAATGCGCCCGGCTTGAGCGAAATTATGAGGTGATGGAGGGAAGAACACGGGAAAACGAATGGTGAGAAGATGGAGGCAACGAGAGGAGATGCAGATGCCAGCGAGACTTTGAGGCGATGGAAGTGAGGGTGAGGAATGGTGACACATAGTTGGGGAGGGAGGTGTTGTTGACTGCTTGTTTGGAAGGAGACCTGAGGGGAGTAGCTGCGAGACGGAGGGGTGGGAGGTGGTTGTTGCCTTCGGGTTGTCGGGGAGGTTGAGCTTCGAAGGAGAAGCCGATGAGTTCCATCGGTGGCAAGAAGGTTGAGAAGATGAGAACAAAGGGTGTGGGGAGATGAAACGAGAGATGGAGACGGTTCGATGAAGCTGTTGCATGGAGGAATGGAACCAGTGCCTGTTGGTTGTGGTTCGGGTGCAAAAAAAAGGGGAACGGAACTCAGGCTGAGGCAGTCCTTGTTGGTGGTTGTTGGTGGGCTAGTTTGTTTGTTGTTAGCATGCAAGAGGAATAAGGCAAGAAGGGAGTCGAGGCGTAAGCGTATTAATGAATAGGGTTACTGTTGGGGCGAACATCTCGTTAACACAAGCGGAGTCCATCCCCACGTAAGAAGGAGGCGCAGGCGCGATGCGCCTCCGCGTCAATCCAGGCGCAAGCGGAGTAACCCTATTTATTAATGAAATAGATATATGTTCTTCAAGTGTGATTCATACTTACGAATTTTGCAAAATCGATTTTGCTCCTCGGGTTAGATTAGTTTTGTCACCCCTAACCATTCCCTAACCACTCGAGCAATTAGAACATGTATAGTCAACATTTGTACATCATATTTTTGCAAGTTCAACTAGAATGTCTCTTTAGCATGTGACATATTATTGGTGTTGGATGTAATGCTCTATGATTGTGATTCTCCATCCCGATGGCATATAGACGTCACTTTCACTTCAAATGCACTCTAACAACATAAAATACGCTATATTATTAATATTTCATGTGTAGTTAAAACAATAAGACTAGTTTGTTACTATTTTTGTACAATGAAGAATCGGAATCAGAAAAACTCGAAATGAGTGATACTCATACCTCGTGTTTGGTTAGACTTAAAATCGAAATGAAAATAATTTCATGAAATGACTAAAAAATATTTATTACTATATCAATGATTATTAGTTAGTATAATTATAAAAAAAAAATTATAAAAAAATGATACATGACACAAAATTTATTAGAGAATGATACGTAACGTGAATGTAATTTATGGCTCCGTTTGGTAAGCCTTAAAATTAAGGGGATTAAGATTATGGGAATTAAAACGGAAAAATAATTCTCGTAATCTTGTTTGGTAATGAAATTAAGGAGATTAAACGTGTTAGATTATGGAGATTAAGAGTATTAGATTATGAGAATTTTGTAATCTTGTAAAAGGATTATGAGAATTATTGAAGCTAAAATCTCACTTTTACCCCTCTTTTTTTCATCTCTTTCATCTATAAAAATTTAACACGTACTTTTTTGTAATTTTATTCACAATCATATTAATTTCACCAAACACTCATTTCACTTATTTGCATCCTCATCTTCTTAAACAATTTCATCTCCTTAATTCTTCATCTAAATAATTATCTTCATCCTCATCTTCATCTACGTAATCTTACCTTACCAAACTGGCCCCATATATATATCACGATTGTGTGAACAATAATGGTAGTGTAGCTTTACGCATAGCAAGAAATGGAAGCCTCGACGAATTGTATACTCATGGCGGAATTGTGGGGATGTAAAATTGTAAACATTTCACAAAAGCGAGTAAAAAGGCAAATGGGAAGCGTTATACTATCTCAATGATAAACATATTAACTTTTTACTCTTCTCCCTTTACCTTTTGCTTCTTCTTTTTTTAACCTTTTTTACTTTCAAAAATATATTCTCCGTAATAGTCTCTCGATCTCCAAGAACTCGGTTTCAACCCCAACTCAACCCTCTTCTAGTGGATTGTGCGTTCGATTTTCGAATTTCATGTTCTCATCTGTAATAATATTTTGATAACCTTCAAAGTAAGTTAACTTTTTGACTTTTTATTATAAAAAACGTACATATAACAAGGGCAGTGATACGTGACTTGGTGAATTAGTTGCGGAATTGTGGGGGTAAGAAGGCGATCAAGGCTGCATTTGGTAGGACACGAGAGGAATGGTTGTTCATGGATGTTTACGGCTAGAATACGAAGGAGTTGTTTTTGAAACCCAGTGCTTGAGTTATTTTTTATTCTGATAATGGAAAGCGTGTAGTTCGGTACAATAGACGACACACCGTTTAGGTAATCAAAATCTTAATAGGAGATTAAATAATATGGATGTTTATTGCATTCTAACTTCTATTGAAGAGCTAAAACCGCCTCTAGAGTGGTATCACGAAAGAAATACATATTGTGAAATTCATGTCAAAGGATTATCGCATCGATCCTTCCATTTTCTTCTTGCATTTCCGTATGGAGCTTGATGTCCGCTCTTAAAACTAATTTAGAACCACCAACTTCCTTTTTTATTTGTCTTAGTTTTGTAATCGTAAGATATTAATCCATACATCGTAAAATACGGGATTGTTATTTACCCAAATAACTTTAGACATTCCATGCAAAATACAACTGTGAGTTTGAAGATCACTTAGATTCGTAGTCTGAAACAAAAAACCTGAAATTGGGGGATAAATTTTTTATGGTTTTGACAACCCGAACAAAGTCACCATGCGAACGGGAGACGCACCGACGTTGCACCTGCCATCCGATGTCACCTTCTTCTTGCATTAGTTGAATCATAAAAATTTTTAACATCACCCTAAATAAATTATATCGCGATTTTGTTTTTATCACGACAACTGATCTTCCATTAGCTTTTTCGTTTATCTTAAAACAAGGATTTGTATAAGAAATAAGAGGGATGTACGAGAGGAAAGGACACGGGACGATGTCGGCGGGACAATTTGTTTGAGATTATAAAAAATAATTTTTCGAGAAATATAAGCGGAAATACTATTGAAATTGTTAAAAAAATAAAAAAAAATTTAGTAGAAATGTACCATATATTTATTAATTTGATGGATGATGGAAGGTGGGCAATCTTATATATAAGGTTGATCTTCTTTGTTTTTGGGTGGTGGGTTCTTTGTTCTTAATAACCCTAACTGTTAATTCACGTGTTAAGTAGCTGAAGATATAATATGAGTGGCTTACACTTCTATTTTGATTTGGCCATGTAAGATTTTCTGTTTAAGTCGGTGGATTTTATAACATATTTGGATGTGTTAATAATTTTTTAAATGGAATATATATATATATATATATATATATATATATATATATATATATATATATATATATATATATATATATATATTCCATTTAATGTCCTTTTTAGTGTTTTTAACATCCTTAAATTATCTAATTAAAACATAGAAATATAATCTATATCTAGGATTGAGCGTTGTCCGGTTAAGTTTTTAGACTGGATCGAACCGAAACTAACAGGTCCGGTCTCGGTCCACAATCGGTCCCGGCCGGTCCAAACCTATTTTCTTAGAAAAATAGACAAAATAAAATACAGACCGAAAATATTTGGTATAGGTATTGTTCCAGTCCAGTTCAGGTCTAGTCCAAGTCCGGACCTTTGAACAGTCCGCTCCGGATTATTACTGAATTAATAGGATATATTGGTTCTACTTTTTCAAACCCCTACTATGTATCGGGTGATCACGTAAAGCCTCCGGATTGGATCACTAATTAAGGATAGATTTATGAAAGAATTTTTTTAAATAATCGAGTTAAATAAACTCTTTTTTACATGATTTTGTTTAATAAACCCCTCTCATTATGCCATATATATATATATATATATATATATATATATATATATATATATATATATATATATATATATATATATATATATATGTATATGTATATGATTACTTTAAGATGAAATAACTGGGTTAAATAAAAGTATATTTACTAAATAAATTTATGTTATAATATTTTTACTAAAATAATAGTAATAAAATGTTTAATTAGTCATTTTATCAGGTACTTCTTTTTCAGATGAAACTAGTGTAATACCCGCACCTTGTGCGGGTTTCGAAAAAAAAATATTGGGTTAGATTTATTGTGTTGTTATATATAACGTTGTTTGACAAATATTAAAATTTTAGAGTTATTAGATAATTTGTTGGTTGAAAAACTAATACTAAATTAAATTTTAATAAACTTTTTGAAAAATAAAAATTAAATGTTGGAACTTAAAAAAAATAAAACGTTGAATTTATAAATAGTTTGGTTTTAATATGAAAATTATTTAAGATTTTCTCATTCAAACAAATGTCGGATAATTTATATAAATTATATCTAAAACGATGAACACTTTTAGTTATCAAAAATATTCAAACAATCCAACATAAATTACTTTTGTTAATAGTATTCAATCATGACGTGCCTAATTATATTAAAGAAAGATCAACGTTAAAAAAAAGAAAGAAATGTATATGGATTAGTTTTTAATTACTTACTTCATTATAATTATTATATTTCATCTATTAATTGCTTAACCACACTAAAAACTAATAACCTTACTTTTTTAATTACGTAAAGTGGTGAAATTCTAATTAGATGAAAATGACTCAACTTATAACTTTTCAAAATTAAAAGATTTGCAATGACATCAATAAAATAGATTATTTTTTTAAATTACTTACTTCATTATATTCATTATATTTATTATATTTTAAGTGAATTCAACCTAGTAAATAAATCTCATTAGACCAAAAAATACATACACACTTCTCCTCGGATATAGAGCACGAGGCGGAGGATGAACTACCGCTTATGTATACTATAATATGCTAATTTATCTTGAATCTTGGCCTTATCTTAGGGTGATGAAACTCTCAACATCTTCAACAAAGATTTGCAATGTCATCTACAAAATCAAAATAGAATTTAAGTCATTAAGGCTGGAAATCAAATAAACAAAAGTTATAAAAGCTTGTAATATCTCCATAAATAAAACACCCGTCCATTCTTCTCTTGATAACAATAAAATTGTTGCATAACCCAACGGTGATAAAGAGGGGAATAAAAAGTTAGATGGAATAAAGATGTCTATACATATATAGATAAAACTATGAGGCTACAAAACTCAACACACAAATATATCGTTCGTAAATGCATTATAGTAGCATATTTTTATTTCTGGGAGTATACCCTAAATTTATCTTTTTTTGACCTTCTTACTTTTAAATTGTGTTCATCTTCAATGACACCCGCTTATCTAACCAAATACAAAAAAAGCTATCTAGATGTGAAAAAACTCGTTCGCTCCATATCATCTTTCTGGAGGCAACAACAGCAGTTCCATTTATTAACTTGCATGAAATTGGCAAAAACGAAAGGCTTAATTGAATTAACATTAATGTTCATAGCAACCTGGATCGAATTGACAAAATAAGAAGATGAAGATGAGCAATCCAATTGAGAGTAGAGATATTGGATTTTTCTTTGTCCCAAACTAAAGTAATAATGGAAGAACTGTGAAAAGGAGATACCTTTGGACGAAGTTCCTAAGATTATAACGAGGAGGTTTATAGACGACCATTGAGTAGTTATATACTATGTACATAAAAAAAATTGGTTAGGATTTACACAAATAAACAGAAAAATTAAGATTATTATTAGTAATAAATAATATATACAGTTTAGATTAATGAGAATTAATGTGTCCCACAAAACAAATGAGGATTAGCATGACTAAAAAAATACGTGAGATTAGCAAATAAAATTGATTAACAAAAATACCATCAGTTTAATCTCATAAGAAAGTTAATCATAGATTTAAAAACAATTTCCTTATATTTACAAACTACATTATTTCATAATGACTTAATTTGGTAGTTTATAAATCTTACAAGTTTACGTCATCTATAATTTAAAGATTTTATGGTTTAAAAAATAGTGTCAAAATAAAGATTTATTGGCTTTAATTGTGGGAGCTCAATTTCAAAAATCGTGCGTCCACAGCGCGCCACGTTTCAACCCGTGCTCTGTTTTAGTAAGTATAATAGATCTTTCGGTTAGTGGATTGGATATCTCTTCCTTTGGGTTGAGCGGTTGAGCTCCTAGTCGTCTAACTCTCAATTTTTCTTCAACCGACACTCTCTTTCCACTATTGTACCTACGACCTTCTCGGCTTTCTCCCTTTACTGGAGTTTAAAAAAAAAAAAAAAAAAAAAAAAAAAAAAAAACAGAAAACAAAGCAATTCAAAACCTAGATAAGCAATAATACTGGGCCGAGAAATACGGCCCATTAATATAAATGGGTCTATTTACAGCATATTGGGCCGTTTAATTTGCAATCATCACGGCCCACCAGTTTGAATGGGCCTAGCTACAAAATATTGGGCCAGTGTAACCATAAGAAAAAGTTGGACATCGGGAAGAAGGCGAGGGGGAGCTAAGCATCTCCCAAGACCCCATAAACATCTCTTATACGAGACGAGCTACTTGAGTTCGATTTCAACACGATTTAGGGGGATTTTTCAAACTCGTTCAGTTTCCAAACGAACTAATATAAACACATTTGAAAGTTGTACAAGCATTTAGACTCGACTAGTTCACCTAAGGTAACATTGTAGATTTGTTACATTTAGACTCGGTTTTTAATTTTGTTTCTCCATGGTGGTTCGTCCTTGTTGGAATTCCTGTTTTGAGTTGTTGGTGAACACGAAGTTCGGGATCGTCAGAAAAATGTATGTTTGGGTTCGAAATCCCCAAATGTCTCTACAAATTGTTATTTATATTAGAGTGGGGTTCATCGGTTCAAAATTGGACCCGGGCCGGAACTTTTCTAATGGACCGATTGAACCATTTTTATAGTATATACATGGGCATTTTGCACTAAAGTTGGATCTTTTCAAATTTGTTGGTTCAAAACTTGAATTTCTTCTTTTTTTTAAAAAAAAATATTTTTATAGTATATATACAGTGGTTCATTAAGGGATACCTTCCGATACCAATTTTTTCATACATGTCTTCAGAAATTGGAATTCAAATCTCCGGGCTAACACTTAAGGAGTCTAGCACCACAATCACTAGACCAAATGAGTATTGGTAAAACTTGAATTTCTGGTTAAGGGTTCATTGAAACAAAAGTTTTTCGACAAAGGAGTCCGGAAAAAACAGTCAGGAGAGTCTAATTAACGTACATTCGTTGATGATTTCGTTTTATAATATATTTGGGTCAATTTAGTAAAACTTGAATTACGGGATTATTTTAAAGATTATTATCGGATAAATGAATGTGAGAATTATTATCACCACCTTCCCATCTTCCATCTCTCAAATAATCTAGTATTACGTACCAATACTCAGTTGATCTAGTGGTTGTGGTGTTAGACTCTTAACTCGAATCTCTTCTGGATCCAATACCTTCGTTTCTTATGTGAATCTTGGACTTTAAAAAGCATTTTGACCAAAAAAAAAAAGAGGATTGTAAAGGCATAAAACAAATCAAAACTTTCTGTTAGGAGAGTCTCTCTAAATTGATTTGAATATGCTGAATGGGTTTAGACAAAATTGCTTTGTAGATACCTTTCTCTTTTGTCTCCCCCTTTTTAGTTTTTATATCTATAATTATAGTACTAATTATAAAATTTAACATGAAATAAAATTGGTCGAGTGGATAATGACACAAGCTACTTGAAAAAGATGTAAATAAAACTAAGTTGGTACATGATTCATCGACAACTATAATTCCGACAAATAAGCGTCGTATGATGTCAATTCATAAATGATGCGTCACTTGAGCAATTATTTTAACAACAAGAAAGCGTGTGCATTCTTCCATTTAACTATTTATAGAAATTCTTGTATCTTGTAAAACTATCATAATAAAGTAAAATTATGGAGATAAAACTGAAGATAAGGTATTTAGGTTGAACTAAGAGGATTAAATTTATGAAAATTAAAATTAAAAAAATACTTTTAATTTGGTTCGGTAAGAAAATAAAGGAGTTATATTATAAAAACTGAGGGAAATAAATTATGAGAATTGTGTAATGTTATATAAAACTTGTACTATAAGAATTATAAAAATTATTGAGGTAAATTTTTATTTTTACCTATTTTTTAAAAAATTTATTTTATTTAAATTAATTTTTAATTTTTTAAATTTTTTTTTACCCAAAATCATATTTACTTTTACTAAATAACTCATTTCACCTATTTTCATATTCATCTTAATAAATTTCTTCATCTTCAACGTCATATACTTAATTTTACGTCACCAAACGGACCTCTAGAACTAAATAGGTGAAATTGTGTTATGATAATGAGTATGAAAATAAGTGAAATGAGTCTTTGGTAAAATGAAAGTAATTGTTGGTAAAATTACGAAAAAATATGTGTTAATTTTTATTTTTTTATGTCAACTAGATGAAAAAGGAAGAGGGGTAAGAATAAAATTTTTACCTCAATAATCTTTATAACTGGAGTTATATAGGATTACACGATCTCATTATATAATTCTCTTAATCTTAATAGTTGAATCCCCATTATTTTCTTTATTTTCTAACCAAACATGATTAAGCGAACTATTTCTCCTTCTTCATTCTTATAATCTTAATTCCCTCAATTTTTACATATATCAAATACAACCATAGCCAATTTACATTATTTTTTTAATTCGACTTTCTTTTATAAGGAGGTTCAAGTGGAATGTGATTAGCTTCCTTAATGCTGATTTTTTTAAAAGTTTTAGTACATAGGGCACATTGCGTCCGGGGTGTGCACCATCTCTATGTATGGTAGGGGGCGCATCTTACTACACGTGAGACCCGTCGTCACCTTCTTTCTACGTTGGTTGAATCTTAAAAATTTACGGTTGTGAATAACATAACCCATTTCAAATTTCTAACCTATGTAAAATTTTGAACGAACCAGATCCGTGGGAATTGCATCGTAAACAAAATAAACCTACTAGATGTCCAACTTCGGCTCTTCATTCACAAGAAAATGTTTTAATAATAATATTTCTTCAAACATTATAGCTTGTATAGATGGAAAAACTTTACAATCATAAGTTCATAACTCATTTTGTTCAAAATTCCAACATAAGTAGGGGTGTAATACGAGCCGAACGAGCTCGTTTATAAACGAGCCGAGCCTAAAATTTATACGAGCTTTAAAACGTGCTCAAGTTTGGCTCGTTTAGAAAGTGAACGAGCTCGAGCCGAGCTTTTGACGAGCCGAGCCCGAGTAGCTCGGCTAAAATAATGCTCCTATAGTGTTATTTTAGCCGAACGAGCCGAGCTTTACCCGAACGAGCCGAACTTTGATATGCTCAAGCTCGGCTTGTTTATAAACGAGCCGAGCCTAAAAGTTATACGAGCTTTAAAATGTGCTCAAGCTTGGCTCGTTTAACAAATGAACGAGCTCAAGCCGAGCTTTTGACGACCCGAGCCCGAGGCGAGCCCGAGTAGCTTGTCTCATATTACGGCCCTAAACATAAGTAAGATCTGTAACAAAACGGGTCATGAGAATTGCATCCTAAACAAAATAAGCCTAAAAATTGTCCAACTTCAACTATTCATCGACAACAAAATGTTTTAGTAACACTAATTTCATCGAAATTTTTTCTACCGTATATAAAAATAGATAAAAACGTTATAATTAAAAATTTTGGGCATGTTCGGTGAAGCGGTTTTTTGAATAATTTATTTTTTTTGGTAATTTTTTTAGTATAGTATTAAGTAATTTTGTAAAATATTAAAATTTAACTAAAAAGCTAAAAAAAAAAGTTTGACATGTGGATATTTATGGGTAGATTTTTTATGGTGAACTTAGCAAAAAAGGACAAGGGTTAAAATTTTAAAAAAACATGTAAAAAGATTTAAAGATAAATTGGACCAAAATTATGGAAAGCTAACTGGAAGAGTTACAAAAAGTTTTCCAATAATCTACCAAAACTCTAATATCTCAAATCAACGTCACCAAACACTAAGTAACTTTCAAAATTGTCAAAGCTACACAAAAAGCTCTACCGAACACCCATTTATTATTTTTTGTGCTCGGTTGTGTTTTAAATTTAAAATATATAAATTTACCGCTCCATGATACAATTGTTTGGTTAAAAATTTTAATAACAGATGGTCTATATTTAAGTGGGGAAAATCACTTAGCTCGCATTTGGTTGTAACTTCGCAAATAAAAATGAAAGAAAATGAATCTAATACATATGTGTATTTTGTTCATGATATTTTGAAAACATTTATTGTGGTTTCATGCAAATACATTTGTTTTCCACATTTTGTTTTCCCATATGATATAAAATTATACTCCAATTACTTTAAATCACAAGGAATAATTCGAAAAAAAAATTACGAACACGGATATATGTATAAATTAGATTCGTTTTCATTATCTTTTCGTTTCGGAGTTAAAACCAAATGTGCTCTTAAAGCCGACTTATTAGAAATATACTATAACAATTTTCAAATGGTGACAAAATAGTCGATGAAATTACCTATAAAGGTGCAGTCCAATGATTATTATTGCGCGGATTCGTGATACACACGAGTTTGAATTTAAATAATTTTATATCCAATTAATTAAATTTCTTACATAACTTGGTGAGGTTGATTTTTAAACCAAAACTTGAAAAAAAAATTAGTTATTTTGATTATATTATTGAGTTTTCAAATATAGATATTAAAATGTATATTATTAAAAAATTAAAAGACTTTATATGATATAAATAATGAGAATTGATATATAATTTCATAAAAAAAAACTAAAGTTAATTTATACAGTAAGAAGTAAGATAAAATAAATTGAAGGATTTTAATTGAGGAAAATAATGAGTACTACATGCATCTTTAAAAAATTCAAAACCGTTTTATTACGAAATTACCATTACAGAAAAACAGAAAATTTATACAGTAAGAAGTAAGATAAAATAAAATCCTTTAATTAATGAAGATAGTTATAAATATTACATAAATTTCCAAAAAAATCTCACTATTTGTAACGGCTTTATAAAATTTAAATGCCATATTTTTATTCGAGCATTTAATCCTCCATACTAGCAAAATAATATAAATTCATCCTTTTTTACAAGTAAGGTAAGAATCAAAATAATATAAATTCATCCCTTTTTACATTAAATTTAGAAAAGATCAAGCAATTAAAATTATTAATAAAAAGTATAGGGACTTGTATATATCATTTTCTTTATAATTCAATCACCTTCACTTATAAAAATACAGATATTGAATTGTAATTTTTTTTTAAAAAAAAAGTAAAGGACTTTAATTGATATATGTGGTAAAATTATCACATAAATATCCTTTTTTTGGTAACATTATCTCTTTATAAATTATATCTTTTAAATTGAGCATTTAATGCTCTAAAAAGTCAAAAATACTATATAGTAATATATTTTGAATGAGCTTACAATAATTAATTTATTGAAAAATTAGTATATCAAATTTCTGTTAATATCTAAATATTTATAAAATATATTTTACTTAAAACTAGGGGTGTGCATACGGTCCGGACCGGACCGTAAATTGATAAAACCTTAAACCGTATACCGGTTCGGGTTGGATCGGTTTGTACATAAATTGTGCAATTTTGAATATGGCGGACCGGATCGGACCGGACCGGACCGGTTTATACATCAATTTTGTTGAGGTTTTCCGGTCCAAAATCGGATCCGGATCGGACCGAACTGGACCGGATCGGAAATTCACCGGAATGTACCTGATCGGACCGGAAATTCGTAGTTACGGTCCAAACCGGGTTACGGTTTTATACGGTCAAAAAACCGGACCTGACCATAACCCGAATTTTCAAAAAAACCTGAAACATAGACCGGACCAGAATTTCCGGTCCGATTTGGCACAACCCTACTTAAAACTACGCCCTAAAAAATAAAAATAAACGGACACAAATATTAATTAATCGATTTCATTTCAGTCGTCTAACCAAACCAACCTTTAAAGAGAATAACAAAGAGATTGTGGAAGATTCAAAAGGCAAGAAAAAGAACAAAGAAAGAATAGCCACAAAATAACAATGAACGACGTCGTTGCCCTACTTCTCACATGTATCAGACGGGGCTTAAAAGGAATTTACCCTCATAATGAAACACAAATTACACATATGACCTAGCAAGGCAAAATTGTAATTTGGCCGAAATGAAGGGCTATCGTTAACAGTGACTTTCTATATATCAGATATATACGAGAGATATTGAGATGCTAGAGATTTTTGGTGGAGCGTGCGAGTTTCAGTTATCCATTTCTTTCAAAAGGTTTCCCCTATCGAAAATAGTCTAGGGTTTTTGCGTAATCACATCTCCCAGTTTGAGATTCTTGGTTGTTTTGCGTGCCTATCATGGCGTCGAATTCTGTCATCACGGCTTCAATTCCCAAAGCTTCGAAGGATTTGGGGAAGAAGAAGAGGGTTAGCTTTCTGTCGTCCTTTTTTTTCCCCAATCTACTTTCTTTTCTAGATTTTCGGATATTCGTTCTTATGAATCGAGAAAATCCCTTTGTGGACTTTTGATTTGATCGTGCTTTGTATGCTTTCAGGCCAACAGATCGGCGAAATTGAAGCAATGCAAGCTTCATGCCCGTCGGGAGCAGTGGCTTTCTCTCGGTGCTCCCGCGATCTCTTCCCCCAATGGTCTTTACTCTCTATCTTTCCTCAATTTATTGAAAGTAATTTCTTTGATTGGCCTAAGCTGTAAATTCTATCGTTATTATCTGGATTAGAAGTTAAAGGTTTTGGTTATTGTTCAAAGTCTTGGGGTTTCATTTTGTCATTGTTTGGGATTTGGTATGGTGATACAGCGAGGAACAAGCCATGCAAGGATGATAGGAATGCGATATATGGCGGAGAAGTCAACAGCCCGTCAACTGAAGTGGGAGACAAACACGACAATCGTTTTGTGGACTTGGAAACGAGAAGGCAGGGTGTTGAGAATAATTACACTTTGATCCACATAGATAGTGACTCGGAATCACCTGCTCATAGTCCTACTAGTAGTTTATCCGGTGGGAATGACATGGGGAATAGTTTTACTGGTGGCGATAGCAGTAGCACCCGTAGCAGAAGCTGCAGTAGCAGTTCTAGCTTTAGTAGTGGCGGTTGTTGCTCTGGAAGTATCTCTGAAGAAGAGGAAGGAGGTGGAGGTGATGACGATGGGTGCTTAGATGATTGGGAGGCTATTGCTGATGCTTTGGCTGCCGATGACAATCCTTCTGAGCACCCAAGTTCTGAATCTCCTACCGAGAAAGAAACTGTTCAAACAGATGTTTGTTTCAGACCTGTTGAGCAAGGTTGTGAAGGGTTTGAAACAGACAAACCAAAGTCGGAACAGGAAGTTGCAGCAGTTACCCGAGCCTGGAGAGAGGATGATGCTTTTAGGCCTCAGAGTTTGCCAAGTTTATTGAAACAGAAGAGTTTTCCTATGAATTCAGAGAAGCATAGTTGGGGGTTTAACCCTGCTCTTTCAGTTCCAACATCTTGTCCCATATGCTATGAGGAGTTGGACCTTACAGATTCAAGTTTTCTCCCATGCTTATGTGGATTTCGGCTTTGCCTTTTCTGTCACAAGAGGATTATTGAGGGAGACAATCGTTGTCCTGGTTGCAGGAAGACCTATGAATTGGATGCCGTTCAAAAGCAGGCCAGTGTTTCTGGTGGGACTGCAGCAGTTCGCTTGGCTCGCTCATGTAGCATGTTCTCAAGGTCCTAGAGGAGGGACTCGACTCTCCATGGTTTTTTCACTATACCATCCTTTAGTGTTTTATCTTTTGGTCTAGCTCTGCTAAGGTAGTGCGTTGCTATAGGTTGTGGAACCGAGTACTGCTATTGAACTGGCTTACGATTTCAGTTCTTTTTTCTATCGTATGGTGATTGTGCTGGTTGTAGAGGAGTTGTTCATGAATGTGAATAGATAAGGTGGTATAGAAAAATCTTGATACATCAAAGTTTCAACACTTCTGTCTATGACCGTTGTTGTTGTGATAATAAAGCACAAATTCAAATATCTATCATGTTTTGCTGTATATATTATCATGTTAACCTAAGTGACTTGATTTGGTTCTTCATTTAATATATATTTTTCATATGCATGATCACTAAATTTATCAGGTTGTAGCTTATTTTTCTGTAAATATGAAAATTGGACTTAATTTGGTTAGATTAGCTGCATAATTTTGATTTGGTTCTGATTTATGTTTTGTGTAGCTTCTTTTTTTGTGGGCTTGAAAAATTGCACTTAATTTTTGTTAGATTAGCTGCATAATTTTGATTTGTGCTTCTGGTAGCTTATTTTTATGTGGGCTTGAAAAATTGCACTTTTAGATTAGCTGCATAATTTTGATTTGTGCTTCTCGTGAAGGTTCCAATACCCTTTGTCGAGCTCCACATACTGGTTCAGCACATGATGTCTTGTGATTGTGTAACCCTTTACTGGAGTTATTAGACTGTATATCATTTCATGTTAAGTTGTTAACCTATTACCCTTTGATCCTTTGATGAGCTCCACATACTGGTTCAGCACATGGTGTCCTGTGATTGTGTAACCCTTTACTGGAGTTTTTGGACTGGCAAAATGTTGGAGCTAAAACTGCCTCATTTTTGTTCTTTTAGTGGTTATTAAGGCTTTAACTGTATTTGTTGTTGCAAAGAATAGCTAAAAGCTGCAGGAATCTACTTGCATTTGCAAAGATTAGCTAAAAGCTGCAGGAATCTACTGGCCATAATGGTATATGCTATAGCATCAATTTTCTTGTTTTAAAGTTTGAATTTAATTTCAAGAGATTCTGGGAGACCCTGAATCAAATATCACTTATTTCCTGCAGCACAGGAGCAGTCTTGCTGTTAAATTCCTCCCTTAATTAGGTGTGTTTGGATAGCAGACATGGATTATCACTGCGATCAAAATAATCCATAATTTGTTAACTCCATGGAATACCCTGCTAGCTTTATGACATTTTTCATGTGCAAAATGGGTGTTTGTTTATATAAGCAGATTTCACACTACTAACTCCCTTTTGACAGAAATTTCTGTTGCTGAACAAAAAGGTATGGGTTTGGTAAACTTGTCTATGTTTACAGAAATATGGTGTTTGTCAATATAAAATAGCTTCGAGATCCAGGATGGGCTTTCCTCATAACAGTCATATGTATAAGAAGTTTAATGAAACTTCCATCCCGGTTAGGGAAGCGGAAAGCCGTTATTGTTAGCATAGACAGCGGGGACATGAAAAATTACCCTTAGCTCTTATCTTGGTTTTCTTATGTAACAATTTCGTCTAGATTGCAAAAAACAAAGAAAATATTATGCTCTTGTTTTTGTTTGTAATCTTCCAAATGTTCAGCTATGTCCACAACTAGTCAACTACAGTCCCTTTTTCACCCTTTGTATAGACAACAAATGGGAAATGGGGTTATAGCATGACAACAGTTTTAGCTTCTCTGATCATATCGACGAAATCTCACCACGCGCCGTGGGGACTCGCATTTGTATTCTTTGCTGGACGTTTGAGATGCCAATAATACTGATGTTGGCTTATTACTGGGCGATGATACTAGTTGTGGCTTCGTGATGGGTGACGATGAAAGAATTGACGTAGGTCTTTTTGTTGAAACCTCGGTTTCGAAACTTCCTTTGATCATCGAGTCTTTTAGCCTCCTTACGTCGGATAACTTGACCGGCTTGACTATATAGTCCTTTGCTCCCTCCTCCAAGCACCTGCATATTTCAGAACAAATTGGTTCATCCACCTGTTAGCCGACTCAATGTCTATCCCTGCACCCTTCATGCAACATGAAGGGTGTACTGATCGAAGATAATCAATCTAGTTTCGAATTCAACTTAACAAACATCGCTTAAGGTCATGAATTTGCACACCATTTCAAATCACATGATCAAGAGTCATCAAAGGACTTCAAATTAGAATCTCTAACACCACTAAATGATTTCTATACATTATTAGTGTCCTCAAGTCTTACTATTCTACAGGCAATTTTATTGTTGGCCTCTGCAGAGACTTAGCTAATAGGCTTTCATTATTTAATCCAATATTCTTTGAATATCTTCATCGAATATCCTTAAACACATTCTTATATTTTAAAGGTCAATTGATTGAATACAAGAAAGAATTACAGGTCTTCTCCATTCTCAATCATGGATATTATAAACAAAACCAAGTCTTCACACAAATGAATTCTTTAGAAGCTACAAAATCTATGCATATATTCACCAAGATCTCCTGCATTTGAATATCTTCAACAACATAGAGGTTTCTATACTAAACTAGATACGTGCACGCCATTAGACTACACAAATACAACCTCAACATGCCAATTGAAACTGTCTGTTCATTATCAAATAGTCTTACCTGTCTATACGAGCTAAAATGTTCTCCGATGACATAATCACCACGGGGATTTCCCTCAGAGCCGACGATTCCTGCTTCAAACAACAAAATATCTCTTAACACAAAGGGCAATTTTAATACAGTAAAAGTGAAGAAACACTAAACAAACACTATTTGATGGACTAATTTGATAACAATTCGTTTCTTGGAATGATTTGGAGCAAAATTAGTATCTGTAAGGATTGATTTGATAGTATACTTAGTGCAGCCATCTAATTTCACTGGATAACAAGAACAGAAGCAAGATTTACATACAGAACACAATCTCTACAAAATTATCTTACCTTGATCTTCTTCATCAGCTCATATCCTGTCATTCCAGGCATGGAATAGTCTGTGATTACCAAATTCACCTCCAATCTCTACAAAATTAAGAAAAATACCTTATGGAATCAAGAAAGAGCCAAATCATACAAAAACTGAAATGAACAGAAGGTAAGAACTAAGCAACATACTACAGTGGAGCTTCTTTCTCCATCCATTAATCCCAGATACTGCAATGCTCTAATCCCACTCTCCACAACAGTCACTGAAACAAAAATTCAATTCAAACCCAAAAACCTTAAGAAAAAACTCAACAAAGTTACAAAATCATGAAACAGACCTTTACATGAAGAAATCTTGAGTAATCTTTCAATGACTTTCCTATCAACAAGACTATCATCAACAGCCAAAACATGAAGCTCTTGATTCTCAGCCGAAAACTCAATACTCGCCGGCAAAGCTCGCCGGAAAACTCCATTACAGGAAGAATTCATTGCTCTAAGCCTGCTGTTTTGCATATGAAAGTAGTTGAAAATGGGCTTTTGGAGAAATGATCTCTGGATATAAAGAGGGTAGAAATCAAAACAACTAATGAAGAGAATCAAATAGATTGTGGGTTCTTTTAAGCCAAATTTCCTTTAGAAGGGTGGTGGAGGTGGTGGTGGTGGGGAGCAAAAGTAAATAAAAAAGAAGGTGTGAGATTCTCAAGGATGATTATGAGTTGGATTTGTAAGGATCGTATTTTTGTGTGATCTTTGCAAATATTTTGGTGGGACCCTTCTTCTTCTTCTTCCTTGCTTCCCCACTTGCTTATTGTCCTTTCCACTCCATGAATATGTGAATTGTGATTTCCAAAATTGTCTAGTATATAAAGATTTGGATATCACACAGTCTTGATTTATATATACAAAAAATAATACTGCATTAAAGTTGGCAGTTTTTATCAAGGAAAGTATATTATATATGTCGTCGCCTGTTTAGACTGGTAGTTTTACAAAGATTTGATGTCTAGTGGATTCCAAAAGTGTATCAGTCTTATTTATGTCCTTGGACACCGTATAAGTTACTCGGGCTCGACTTGCGTTTACATGAAAATTTGTCTCGAATTCGTTCATTTTCTAAACGTGCCGAATATGTACATATTTTAAAGCTCGTATAAAATTTAGGCACGACTCGAACGAGTCGAGCTTGAACCTGTTATTGTTCGGCTCGTTTGGGTAAGGCTTGGCTTGTCAAAAGCTCCGTTCGAGCTCGTTCACTTGCTAAACGAGCCGAATATTAACACTTTAAAGCTCGTATAAAGTTTAGGCTCGAATCTTTTATAAACGAGCGAGCTTGAACATGTCATTGTTCGGCTCTTTCGGGTAAAATTCGGCTCGTTTAATTGAAATAACACTATGGGAACATTACTTTAACCGAGTTTTCGGGCTCGGCTCGTAACACATTTAAAGCTCGTATAAAGTTTAGGCTCGACTCATTTATAAACGAGCCGAGCATGAACATGTCAATGTTCGGCTCTTTCGGGTAAAATTCGGCTCGTTTGATTAAAATAACACTATGCCAACATTATTTTAACCGAGTTATTCGGGCTCGAGCTCGTTCACTTTCTAAACGAGTAAAAAACTAACACATTTTAAAGCTCTTATAAAATTTAGTTTCGGCTCGTTCAACTCGAGCGACTCGTATAACACCTCTATCTCTATCCTGGGATGCTCAAGAATCGTTTCATGATTTTTTTAATAAAAAATCCCTATATTTTTTATTTATTTTTTCCAAAATGGTCTACTCATATAAAGATTTGGATATCACACTTCTTGATTTTGTCATAATGTATTTCCCGTATATTGTGATAAGTTAAATTTTCTGTATTTTAATTACAGGTTTACAAAAACAAATATGATTATTGGATGAACTTGCTATAAAAATGTAAATTCAGGATAATGTTTTGCCATGAGATGTTCTAAATTTTGGACTAAAACACGAAAAGGTTAGAACTTGATTGGTATTCAATTTATGAATTTATAGTTTTAGGATAATTGATTAAAAAATTAAAATATAATGAACTTTTGGAAACATTAGGCCCGTTTAGTTTTTAACTCCGGAATCGGAAACTGAATAGAAACGAATCTAGTCTATATGTATACTCTTGTTCATGAAAGTTTTTGAAATCATTCCTTATGATTTGTGGAAATTGAGTTGAACTTGATTACATTTGATACTATGTAGGTAACAAAATGTGGGGAGGCAAATGCATTTTGCATGAAACCACGTGGAATGATTCCATAAAATTTCATGAATAAGGATATATATATATATATATATATATATATATATATATATATATATATATGGACTACATTCGTTTTCATTCCGTTTTCGTTTTCGGGGTTGGAACCAAACGGACCCTTAATATTAAGATTATAGAGAAGAATGTAGTATAGTAGTATGGTACAGATTGTGATGATTTGGAGGGTGATTATGAATGATTATATTAACATAGATTTTATGCATATAAAAAGAATGTGTAGATTTGGACAGAGATTTATTTGGATACTTGCAGAAATAGTAAGGCCAAGTGGAGTGGAGACCAATCATCAATTCAAAATATCAAATCCTTTTCTTTTCTTTTTTTGTTTAAATGTTATATCTTTTAAATTTATTCTATGATATAGGATGAAAAAAAGCAATTTTTTTTAATGTATATTCTAAGATTTGTTTTTTGAAAAATCTTAGAAATTGATTGAATGTTAGGGGAGCAATACATATTCAAGTTCAGCTCATTTATAAACGAGCCGAGCCTAAATTTTTATACATGTTTTAAAATGGGTTTGTTTGGCTCGTTTAGAAAGTGAATGAGTTTGAGCCGAGTCCGAATGAGTTTTTAGCTTTTTAAGTAATAATTGCATATTTTAAAATTTACATATTGAGCTTTTTGCTTATTTCTATAATTAGATGATTTTTTTTTCTTTTTTAATTCATTTGTTTGAACACTATTTTTATTTTTTCCTCAATTCGGCTAAGCTGGGTCGGGCTTCAAGTCTCGGATTTTTTATATTTGAAAAAAATGGTCATATTAAATACAAAAAATAAATATTACACAAGTTTGAAATAAGTATATAAATACTAAACCATATTATTTTAAAAAAAAATGTTGCACTCAATGTGTAAAATTGATTAGGATTTTATTGTGAAGTTTTAGGTGTAAAAATGGTTAATTAGATTGATCTAGAAGCAATAATTTAAGGTTGCATATCCTCTCCATATCTTTGTGAAGTTTACAAGTCATAGAACCCACAATTTGGCTTCTGATTCCCAAATTGCAATGAAGGCTTTGTTACTCCACACAATGCTTTCCTTTAAAGCTAACTAACCATGTGATTTAATTGAATTTTTATTTAAAAATAGATAACAAAATTACATTTTTTAAACATCTATATTCAATAATTTTAGAATATTAAATTTAATATAAAATATGTAAAATAATATGGTTTAGTATTTATATACTTATTTCAAACTTGTGTAATATTTATTTTTTGTATTTAATATGACCATTTTTTTTCAAATATAAAAAATCCGAGACTTGAAGCCCGACCCAACTTAGCCGAATTGAGGAAAAAATAAAAATAGTGTTCAAACAAATGAATTAAAAAATATAAAAAATCATCTAATTATAGAAATAAGCAAAAAGCTCAATATGTAAATTTTAAAATATGTAATTATTACTTATAAACTAAAAATATATTATGTACTCACTAAAAACATCCAAACAACACCACATGCAAAAACAGGTTTCATAATTCATGCAAAGATTAGGTAAAATAAACGTTTAGAATTTTCTGAACAGTTCTGTATACAACTGGTGTGTTTTGTAGCACAAATTGAAGAGAAAGGGTTTGTATATTAAATTACCTAGAATGTTGAGAAAATAAAAAATTCAAATTATCACAATTACAAGTCCAAATTCTACAGCAGGCTATTCTTTGAGCTGCCAAGGATGCATCCTGCACACTAGTACAATCAATTATCAATCCCAAAATCTGAAATGTCTTCATCACCACTGAGGATTGGGAATATCATGTAATCTACTAATATACAGATGAATCTAATCACACAGAAACAGCTATTCAAGGATGAGAATCGTATGAAGGAAAACGCCGAACATCCATAGATGGAAAAGATGGCGACATCTTCATTGACCGTAGTAAGTTTTTTGCAGTTTCTTTTTCCTGCATTCACCAGATGAGGGTAAGCATGAGGTTGAAGGAAATAAGCACAAACAGATGATAAGTTAAGGGCGAGTTTGGTGTGCCATGTGGTAGCAGTGACAATATGTGCAGGAAAAGTATAAAGAAAGTGTACAATGTTGTGCAACTTACTGGCCCAGGATAATCCATCAGTCTAGTGCAATAGATGATAAGTTAAGGGCGTGTTTGGTGTGCCATGTGGTAGCAGTGACAAAATGTGCAGGAAAAGTATAAAGAAAGTGTACAATGAAGTGCAACTTACTGGCCCAGGATAATCCATCAGTCTAGTGCAATAGACCTCGGCTTCTTCATATTTCTTCTGATTCTTGTAGTAGTTTGCAAGGAATGACAGGGCATCAACCATGTTTGAAGACTCCCTCTCCTCGTCTTCCATTCTTTCCAGATCCTTCTTGTAGTAAAATGCAGCTTCAGCATGGCGGCCTAGCTCGTTATAAAGCTTTGCCAGTTTGTTTATAGCAATTGCCTCGGCATCCTGATAGTTAGCTGCTCTTTTGTAGCACTTAATTGCATCTTCAAACATACGAAGCTGATCATTCTCATAGCAATGAGCCATAGCAATCCACAAACGTGCATCATTCGGTTGAATGAGTACAGATCTCCTGAAATAGTACAGAGCATAGATAGGCATCATCATCATCTCATATGCTTGTCCTAAACCATACCAAGCACGGTAATCACACGGGTTTATATCCACAGCCCTTCGGTAGGCATCCACTGCTGCTGCAGTGTTCTTAATCTCCACAAATTCGTGACCCATCAACGTCCAGGCAGTTAAGTAGTTCTTGTTCAGTTTTAAGGATCTCCTGAAGTACATAATTGCCTTCTCATGTTGACCCTTTAAGCTGTAATAGTTCCCAATAATGCAGCACGATTCGGGTCTATATTTATCGATTAAAAATATCTGGTGAGCAAGGGAACTAAGGGCTGAGCAACACTCTTTTGCATACAAGACGTTTGAATAAATATCCATGTCTTCAATTCGGTATGGATCGGTTCTTGAGAGTTCTTCAAATATTACTTCTACCTGCTCAAATTCTCTTAGATTGTACTGCACTTTTGCTAATTGAGCTCGTACATAGTTGCTGGAACCGAAATTTTTCTGGAGATTTTCATATCTACTAAGAGATTCCTTGTGCAATCTGAGTTCATAGGAAGCACTGGCGAGAAAGAAGTCTTTCATCCAGTGATTATTGAGGTTAAGGCTGTTCAAAATGGTGGTTGTGGTACACAAGGATTGCAGCTCAAGCCATGCACTCCAATTCCAAGCATAACTATTTACAGACTCTACCAGGACTACACGGGCTTGATTCTCATTTCCTTTCCCCTTAAGCACTAAACCATACATATACATGCCAAAAGGATCTAGTGTACCCTTCTTAAGGAGAGCAGATAACTCCCTTTCAAGAGAAACCAGTTCCCGGTTCACAGCATCGCTTTTCCCTAAAGCCCCTTCAAGCTCAATCATCTCTTCATCCTTCCGCTTCTCCCCAGCCTTGATAAAGAAGAAAAATTAAAACATCAAACTACGCTGTCAGATGAAAATATATGCATTGAAAATTTGGAGGTGGTGGTAATCTGCAGTCTCTGTCAAAATAAAAGTGCTATAAAAACAAGTATTCTACTCATCCACAAAGCAACTGCTTAGACAATCTGCAAATTTTGAACATATAAACTTATATTTGGTGTTTAGATGTAAAATGATAGCGTGCTGATGATCTCAAAGCAGGCACAATTAGTATGAACCATCAAAGTAAAAACATGAAACCATCCCATGTGATAAACCAGCACCAGCTTTAAGGAATCGAAAACAGTGGATTCACATAATATCTTCAACAATTACAGTGCAGTGAATAATGGATTCACCTCAAAAAACTCAGATCACCTAATGCAGTCATGGGGATCTATAATATGAAATAAAACTAAAGAATGATTGATGCGACCGACATATGAAAGAGGGCATCAGAAACATACCAAATACAATGCATAGTATCGCAAGAATATGGCTTTTTGTGAAACCTGGTCCCTAAGCACATGGGCAGCCCTTCTATACTCCTTGCAATCAAAGTAGGACTTTGCAAGAAGATAAAAGTCACTGTCAGCAGCTTCATCGTCATCCTCTGTCACTGCTGGGGAGGCGTATGAAAGGCCAGGACTAGGTGTTAATGTGACATCATTTGTTCGGAATCTTCGGCGGATACTTGAGCTCCCTCTTTGGAATCTGGTGCAAGAAGGTGTAGACTTAGCTGGGTCTTGCTCTATTCCTACTAATTGCTCTGCTGCCCTGAGATACCACATTCATGATCAATGAGATTGTTGGCCATGCTTCTCTGCACCATTCCCTCTTATGGGATTGGAGCTAATAAAAAGGCATTTCCTCAAACACCAAGAGTGCATAGCTATAAAATTATTTTTAGAAGAACCTAAACAATTGTATAACCAAAAACCACAGACCCAACAATCAAATTAAACATCAAGATCTTGGCAATAAGAAGGGCAAATTAATTAAACCGCAATGACTGAGGATCCAACAAATCGATACTGGAAGAGGAAAGTTCAATTACCCGGGAAAAACATCCACTTCGCTAAAGAAATTCGTACGGAATAAGCGTCGATGGATAGAGTAATGATTAAACTAAAAGAAAACGTTTTTAGAAGATAGAAGGGGTTCGGAAGAAGGAAGTTACCATTTAGCGGCGGAGTAAAGGCAACGATCGCTGAGCTGACGAATTGCAGCTCGTAGCTCGAGTCTGCAAATCTCTTTGGTGTCCATCTTTGTTGAATTCGGATCGATTATCTCCTGCTGCCTCAAATCTGCGATTCGATTTCACTGTCCAGCACTCGCGAGGAATGCCGCCTTTTCGAGTTTTTAGTTTGAATTGATTTTCCTTCTTTTCTTTTCCCTTTTTTCAAGTTTTCCCGTTTGTTCTTTTGTTCAGTGCCGTCTACTGGCTTGAAACCCTAAAAACCTCCTCTGGAGTCTGGTCTGCTATTCACTCCTATCCTCGACTTTATTACAAAAATTATTGTTCAATAAGAATCAATATAATATAATATCAAATCTGTGAGAAAATAAACATGTAACAAATAGGGTATCTTTAACGAAGTTCCCTAGTTAGAATTATGTATAATCGTACACACATGAAATTCGAAGGTTAGAACCCAAACAATGGGTGATTACATGAATCACGATAACATTTGAGCTCTACACAATCTACTATTTGTTTGTAAGATATTAACGTACATAGAAGACGATCATATTAACATCTTACGTGGTAGAAAGTTTCATTACAAGTCGTCGGTACAATTCATGATCAAAGACAAAAATTAGGTATGATCCACTTTCATTGTTCGAATATTCTTTGATTGACTTTTCTAGAGAGTGACATCTCAAGTCTAACGGAATTTACATTCCATTTGATATGATTAGAAACACATGAAAATTTGAAAACCAATAAAAAAAATTATCGAATAACGGTCATTCAACAAATACAAAAACCGTCGACAAGCTTAATCTCCTTAAATGAAAGACCGAACTCCTGAAAAATGTAAAACGCAACATGCTCGAAATCTGATCACTCTATAAGCTTAGTAATTTTTCGATGACTGACAGCGGATAAATACAATGTATTTCAATTATGTGATTTGTCCATATGTATCATAGTGGTTATAATGCAGTTCAAATCATCACGAATTTAAATCCTTTTATTTAGATGCAAATTTTATGACATTATATTTTATTTTCTCTTGTGTTTATTTTTTGTCCCAAAAATATAATACTTAATTTAAAAAGGATCTAATATTATTATTTTATATTTTTTAAATCTATTTATTTTTTCTCATAAAATATAATTTAAAAATAAAAATTAAGGGTTAATCTACCTAACAAGTAACAACGAATCATTACCGCCTCAAAGGCTGCGTGGCAAGGGTAAATTTGTAATTACGTTGTACCTAAATGTTTAATCCCCAGGAGCGCCCCTCCTCCCCCTCTCCCTAATTTGAATTCCCGCTTTAACGAATTTTCAGTTAGATCTAAAAAAAAAAAAAAAGTAATTTCCATATTCAAAATGCTCGAAGCTCTTCTCCATCATGAAACCCCTGCCCGCCAACGAGCCAAACCCCTCTCACTTTACATAGAGCTTCAAGCTTATGTAATCTTCCATCGGAATTTTAAACTAATCCATTGTTCGCTTGCTCATTTCCTCACTTGCCGACGTCCATGGCGACTTCTCCGACTGAATCGGGCCACGATTCTGGATCCAGGCACCATGCCTACAGCCGCAAGCAGAAGTCGCTCGGTCTTCTTTGCACAAAGTATTATTATTTTTTGTTCAATATATGCATGTGATTGTTTTTTGGTTCAAGTTCATAGTTTAGATCTTTGATTTGTGGTTGGTGAAATGATTTGCGCAGCTTCTTAGGATTGTATAATCGTCCTGGGATTGAATCGATTGGACTTGACGATGCTGCTAGCAAATTAGGTACAGATCTGACATTATCTGAGTTTGCCTTCTTCTCGTTAACTTGAATTGTTCTGAATTACGAGGAGATCTGATTTTGAATTTTTTTGATGTGAAGGGGTTGAGAGGCGCCGGATCTACGATATTGTCAATGTTTTGGAAAGTGTTGGGGTAAACAATGTTCCCAATCTATACTTTATGCTTAATTGTTATTCATTATGAAAGTTCTTTATAATTCCCAATCCACTGAATATGGAATGCTGTTTTCTTTTGTTATGGCTTATACGGAGTACTATGTTTTTTTGTTGTTCCACTTCAGGTCCTTGCAAGGAAGGCAAAGAATCAGTATTCATGGAAAGGGTTTCAAGCGATTCCCAAGACTCTTGAGGATCTAAAGGTAGAAATTGATGTCTTAATGTGAACTCTCAAATTGGTCCTTAGGCTATGCATTTGCACTGTGAACTGATGCACTCATCGGCCCATTAAACTTTCTTAACATACATTAAAAATTTATTGTAAAGCTGTAGGTGTTGGATCTGACAATAGTTCGTAAGAGAACTGATTTAGTTCCCCAAACAGATTATATGAACAGAACTGAAGGCTTGAATCTCCTAATTATCATCTCAGGCACAGGGTTTAAGGGATGTCGATGAGGATGTAGTACCTGATATTGGAAGTCAATTTTCTAATCCTATAGGCAGCCAGCAGTCGAACAACACAAGCAGCCAACTTGACTCATCAGCATCATCAAAACAAGGTACTATTTTTGTTATCTGATGCTATTTCCATATCTCACTCATAAGCTTAAAATCTGCAGTGTTCAAAATGTTGGATAATAGTTACTGTGTTGTATTTGCAGACAACAGAAGAGAGAAGTCCCTTGGACTCCTTACTCAGAATTTTGTTAAGCTCTTCCTTTGCACTAATGTAAGTCAAATTTATGGATTTCAACTTATTCTTATTGTCTTTCTTCATCTCTATTAAATTTTGTTTTTTTAAAATAATAAAACCAGGCTGATATGATCTCTTTGGACGATGCTGCAAAGTTTCTTCTTGGGGATGGTCATCATTCAGCTATAATGAGAAGTAAGAAGTCATTGCTCTAATATAATTGGAATTTTATTACCACATAAATACAGATCAATGACTTACAGTCCCTATATAAGATCATTCTGCAGCAAAAGTACGGCGGTTATATGACATTGCAAACGTACTATCATCAATGCTTCTCATTGAGAAGGTAAGAATGGTTTATAATACTGATAATGAAAGAGATTTGAGATCTTTTCCTCATAAGTCTCTGACTTCCTTATGTTGTGACTAGACTCATCATTCAGAGACCCGGAAGCCTGCTTTTAGATGGCTGGGAGTGACCAAGACTCTCGAAACAGATTTTTCCAATGTACCATCTATGGTGTTTGAGGTTAAGAAAAGGGAATTTGGAACAGACCTCACAAACGTCAGCTCTAAGAGGACAAAACTGAATTTATCAACCTCTAAAGATCCAAAACAAGACATCATCTCCCAAGTAAAAACCGAGATTTTGGAGCCTGATAGCTACACAAGCAACCCGGGTCAAGACATAATGCAGAGTTCAAGAGCAATTCACTTTGGACCTTTTGCCCCAGCTAATACAGCAGGTGCTTTAGAAAGTAAACACACTGTACAACACAAAGAGTTAGAGAACCTAACCTCCACATACCATCCCCGGTATCAAAATGAAGGTATCTACCTACCCTTTATTTTTCAATGTCGTTAGATCTGCATCTGCAACGCATGGTTACTCTAGACTCTAGAGCCTGGTTGTTCTGAAAAAAGTTCCACTGTAACGTGAAACTTCCATATTAAAAAACCTCCACATATCATCCCCTGTTTTGTTTAAAAATATGAGGAAATGGATGGTTACTGAGCGTGCTCCAACAAAATATGTTTGTTTAGTTACTAAAATGAAATATTTTTAGTTCATTTTTTACCTGGAAATAGGACAATCACTTCTATTTTATTTCCTTCTTAACCCCTTTACAGATTTTGCGGATAGCCTGCTAAAAAGATCCGGTATCTATTGATCTTACAAATGTTGATGGGTCACTGGTTTTGCAGCTCTGAAGGAATTATTTGATCACTATGTTGAAGCCTGGAAGTCTTGGATTTTTGAAGTAAGTGGAAAGAGACCAGTAGAGCAAATTTCATGATTTCATCAGTGAGGTCCAAAGAGTTGTTCAACCTTAAGAGATATGATCAAGATCTGGTATTTTTGATTGACCAAGGCCAATGCAGAGTTGGTGTTCGGCTCTTGTGAACACAATTGTTTGTTTAGGTCTCTGCTGGTATACTTTTTAACAAATCAGGCCAGTAGCTGTAAATTTTTTCTTTTTTACTACCTCAGGTAGTTAATTAGGTTAGCTTTGTGAGATGCATTGAACTAGCATTAGTTGTTTTCATCCTTTCAACTAGCTTTCCCTATAAGATGTGTTGTTTTTGTCAGAAGATCAAAATGAGAATTGAACTTCAATAAAGCATATGCTTTCAATAAGAAAAGGTGTGTGTTTACAGATGAATGCAAATAGTTTTTAACAGCACAAGTTCATCACCAGAGACTAATTTCATTTATTTGATCTTTCAACAAAGGGAAGTATACAAGCAAATCATACACACATTCATATGTGAAACACCTTTCAGTAAGAAGATTCAGCAATGGAAATCGATTAGAACAATGATAAAACCTCTTGTGCAACTATAAAATTATCTCTTCATGGACACTCACGTTAAGTGTCTTGTGGGGAAGGACGATGCTGTTGCTCACAACGACTTCATCCTCTACATGTACATCTTCCCCTAAGATTTACGGATCAAAGTACGAGTAAGATGAAACGTCTGAACACGGGTGGCTTCAAGAACAATAAGGGTTAATGATACTAGAGTCAAAAATATAAGAGTTGATGATTACCAAGAATTGTGATTCCAAGTTTGGCATTATAGTCCCCTTTGGCCTGCAACGTATAGATCAAAGCTTACGGTAACTAGTATCTTTACTGAATCTTATAGTTTCGGTATAGAATTATGTAGGCAAGAGAAATTTTCAGACTTACCTGGACACGAGACCATTTCCCAATTGAGGACTTCCAACCAACTATTGAATTAATAACAACTGCATTTTCCTGATGACAGCATAACATTGACAAACAATATTCCAGATTGGAAATAATTCTCCCAAAACTACGATAATAGTACATATGTTTATAGAGTTAATATTACCAACCTTAATTTCAACGCCATCTAGGACAATACAGCTGATAAGTCTTGCTCCTGCTCCAATACGTGCATTTGCAGAAACCGAAACATTGGGGCCGACCTATGTTATTAATACAAAAGTAAGGTGTACAGCAACTTGAAGGAAGACAAATAAAATTTTATCAGCAGTTGCAGTTATTAATATACCTTAGCTGTGGGGTGTACTTTGGCTGATGGGTGCATGTAAACATCACCAATTATAGTGGCATTCTTGGTGCCATCACCGCTAGCTAGAAGGTGGTCAGATGTGATGCGGAATTGTGCAAGATACAGAGCTGAACTCTTTAATGACATCCTGCCATAATGATTCAGCCAAACAATTCAAATAGTGAGCAAAACTAGAAGGAGAAGGAATTTAGCTTCAAAATGTTCTTTTTGGGTTTTAATTTCTATGCATGCTTTACCCAATTCCTAATAAATTATTTTTTGGGCTTAAACTCACCCTGGTGTCTTGATTTGCTCCCAGAAATCCATGGTCTCATAGGTATAAAGTTTCTTCTTCCCAGCAAGCGGTGTTAGGATATCTTGATCCAATCTCACGAAATCTGTGGGAATACTTCTACTGAACAAAAACAAAACGGCCAAATTAGCTAAGTAAGTCTCTCTAGTAACTAGGCCCATAATATAAATATATTTAGTAAATGTACACCTAATCAAACTCCTTACCTTCCAACTTCAATTTAATGAAAGTAGTAAAAATTGAAGGGGTACACAAACCTAATGAAAATAGAAAAGGGCCTATTTGGCCAAATTCTTTCAAACAAAATTACGTTCCAAGAAAAACGGGTTTGAATGCGTCAATTTCAGATATCCTACGAAACCCGCTATGGAAAGAACACTACCTCGTTGCAGACTGAAGGGCATCAAAGCTTGACATACGTCTCAGGTTGGCTGCAGTAGAAAAACTCCACAGATGAGTAAGAAAAACATATATTTACTGTATTTAGTGCAAATACTTATAACTTGTTTTTTAACAGACTCTAAGAGAGCTCAATTTTCTCCAGGCTAGTATGTAGGTGGCAACTTAAATTCGAAGTATTTCAATGTAGGGCAAACGAGAAGCTAGTAAGAAAAATGGTTCACTTACATAAATATGTATTAACTTCAGATCATAGGAAACAAACATCAGGGTAAAAAGACATCTTTCTCTACCATATAGAGAGGGTGTGGAAATGGACATTTGAAATGATAATTACCTCTGTCTTTTAGTTGTGTAGAGACTCCCTGAATCGCATCAAAGATCTCTGGAGTGAACACATATACCCCGCAATTTATTCTGTCACTGACCTGGACGTCATTGTTATCATTTTTATTACTATGAAAAACAAGGGCAAGCATTATTAACTCTCAAACATGTATCCATCAAATTTTTAACATCATTGTAGATTTGTAGTCAGACTTGTGTTCATATCTCATACTTACAAAAGTTTCGGGCTTCTCGGTGTAATGCAAAAGCTCATTGGTGACAGGATCTGCTACAAGAGCACCAAACTCACTGGCTGATTCAGCAGAGACCTGGCGATGGAAGTATATATTTAAAACTCAGTGCATGATCAAAACATACAGAATTATTCTAAAACAAACCAACAGGGAACACATTTATTTAATAGCATACCTTGTTCACTAAAATGGTCCCAATTCCTCCATATTTTATATGTGCATCTGAATTAAGAAGTAATTAATCATCAGTTGTGACTCGTGCAAGTAATAAGAGTATTGATTAGTTGATATTTCATACTCACCCAACATCTCAGGTAGAGGAAAACTACAACAAACATCACAATTCAGCAAAAAGATTTGTGACTGCACGAAAGATGAACACAAACAGCGTTGTTAGCAATAAACCGTCAAATTCGATCAACAGCTCCTAACAAGACGATAGACGAGAAGGAACAACCGGACTCTCTTCCATGATCATATCTCTGAAGTTATAGAGTCCACCAGCTGAACCATGTGGCTTGTCTTCCTTCAAATATCTAATGTAAAAAATACCCCAAAGAAACAACCTAAGACCCAGCTTAACACCAAAAACCCAACTTGTAATCAATCAGAAGAACACCAAAACAGCAAACAATTCACCTGACAGGTACTTTGAGCTCATTGGAAATGGAAGATACATATAACGCGAATTCACGTTCCTCATAGAAGCCTACCAAGTAGATATGTGCTAAGTTTGGGATCTAAAATCAATTACAAGAAAGAATAGCAAGTCTTAGCAAAGTGCTGAGTCTAAAGTTTAGGCATCTAAATAATAAAAGGAGACTATTCTAAGATTTAAGGATATACCCTTTTACAAGCTGAAATTGGATGATGAACCATTGGTTGCCCTGCTAAGGGAAAAAGCGGCTTGGGTATATTCAGTGACAATGGCCTGAATCGGGTACCTACAAGGGAAAAAAACAGAACATGAATTTCAAACTAGCAAATCTCTAAGCAAGTACAAATTGGGGGAAAGGGGGTTGATGAAGTTCATACCTTTAGTAGGACCACCAACCATGATCACAGCAACAACTTTCTCATCTGAAATTCCCATTGGGCAATCTTCCTCCAAGCAAAGATCTCGCAGCGCAAATTCACAAACCCTAGCTTACTAGTACTCAAAAATACAGAACTACAATGGGAAAATTGAAGTTCTAAATCGAACTTGGAGAGCAAAGCGAAAGATGAAGATGAACTGGATTAATGAGATCTACCCACTACAATTTATTGCAGGCGAAGCAGTCAGATAAATTGAGAAACACACAAACAGAGACAGAGGAGTGAAAAAATGGCAGGTTGGAAGGGAGCGTTCTTATCGGAAGGCAGTGGCATTCATGTGGCGTTATGTCTCTGTTTTAGATCAGGGGAAACCTCAGGCTCATCATACTAATGAGAGAAGAGAAAGCCACCTAATTTACCTTTTTTATTTACTTTTTATGTCGATTCATCGAATATCCATCGTCACCTCCCAACGATTTTCTTCATCCTGTACCATACTACTACACTACCTACCATGTGCAGGATGGGGTAATCACTGTTCGGATAAGTTTGAAAAAAATTCTATTTGAGGCGTGTTGGTAGAAGAATAATGGAGATTTGAAATAATTAATCACCAATAATAGATTTATTTTTGAGATTATAAGATTATTTTCACAAGTCATTTTAATAATCTTATAAATAATATTAATCTCTTACTAAACCCCCTAATATATAATCTCTTTAATATAATTAAAAAAAATCAGAATAAATCTTTACCAAAGACACCAAAATTATTGATTTTAGAAGAAAATTTATATTTATGCAGAATTAAATGATATTAAAATAATATTATATGAGAATTTATAAATGGGCCAACTTTTTGTATCACATATTCACATCCACCTAAATGATATTAAAATAATATTGATTTTAGAAGAAAATTTATAAATGGGCCAACTTTTTGTATGAAATTATGGGAGGGCGATAATATAGGAAACAAAACCGTTCTTTTTAATATGAACGACAATTGATGAATAACGTTTTTTAATCTTTGAATGGATTAATGAAAAAAATAAAATATACTAGATTTGTGTCGTTAGCATCTATAAATGAGATGTTTTTAGAGTATGTTTCACAATTCACATGCATTTATCTAAAATTTACGATAGCATGATACCGTTCCTTACCATAAAATATTTCCGTGGAAAAATATATAAGCTTAATAAGATCGGTAATAAAGTCGATAAGAAAATATTATAAATTCATTATTGATAAAATTAAACAAAATTATGAAGTAAAACACTCTCGTTTTTGGTATAAATTGAGAATTTATAGTCACAAGAAACTAACCATCTTATCCGTAACTTTAGAGTTGGACATAAGTTTTCAAATCACATATAGAATTTACATATGAACGGTACATTCTCTTTAAACTATGAGAATATTCCCTAGATTTTTTTCATAATAAAAAAATAGTTCGAAACACAAGATAACACGTCAAAAAATAAAAAATATCGGCAAACAGGCTAACTTTCACGAAGAACCACCAAAAAGAAATACATGATGATTCAGTCAACGGAAGCGGTGAGCACAACATTTGTATAGTTGAGGGTTTCCTCTTGTTGTTTGAACCATATTGTTTGGACAATTGAGGGAGTTAGTTTTTCTCCACATCCTAATTCTATTACATAAGAGTGAATAGTAAACTTGAACTGAAATGGGCTATAATCACTCTTTTTGTGTTTTCAACTCACATTTACAGCTTTACATGTAAATAAATATCATCTCAGTCAAACATATATCTTCTGTATTAGGAGGTTTGAGGCTGTGAACAACAAATATTCACTTGTGTTTGCTTTTTAAAAACTCCACAAATAGATAGCTTCTGTAATATGACAAACGATAACGTCTATCATAGCTTGTGTTCTATGGAAAGAAAAAACACAAACAAATTTAAGCATGACAGAACAAAAAAGCAACTTCAAATTCATTCAGAGAGACCCTTTTCGTATCAACAATGCAAACCCTGATTTTATTGCTGCTTAAAGTTTACTACAAAGCTGACGATTAAAATACAGGAACGACCTGATTCGTGGTTTGGTTTGATTTGTAGACCAAGGTTTATCTCGCTTTAGATCTTCGAGGGGAACTGGTACCATCCCCATGGCTCATCACCAGTGTACCGAGTCACCTGTTTGATGTTCAAGAAATTTTCCATCCCCCTGTCGAGATTCCATATTACATATGTTTATTTTACAAAAAAAAAAATTATAATGACGGTTCATATGCTGAAATTTGGGTCTTACCATTCGCCAAGATCGCGACCAAACCCACTACGCTTGGTGCCTCCCCATGGAACTTGACAAAAGCATGGCTGTGAACAATTCACCCAAACCATACCAACCTGTAACGCCTGCAAATCGGGAAAACAGTTCAAGATTCATGAAACTTCCTATCTTTCTCTAATTATGATAAAACCTTAGGCAAAAATACTTATTTCAAACCTTAGTCACTCTTTCGCATCTCTCAAGATCATTTGAGATCACGGCCCCAGCCAAACCATATCTATAAGACATTAAAAACCAAATCTGTCAGATATTTATTGATACATATCAACAATTCATTTCCAGGGACTCACGGGGTATCATTTGCCAATTCGATAGCTTCAGCCTCAGAGCTGAATGTTTTGACACATAAGACAGGCCCAAACACTTCCTCTCTCCATATTTGCATGTCAGTTGTGACATCACTTACGATAGTTGGCTCAATATAGTACCCTCGCTTTATATGCTGAGATGAATTCAGAATCCATTAGTTCAAACAACTATACCATGCTAGAGCAGGGAAATGCACAAAGTGGAAATGCTTTCAAACAGAATGAAACTTACATCAGGGCGAGCTCCTCCACATAAAATAGTTGCACCCTCACTCTTAGTTGTGGCTATAAACTTCAATATTTTTTCATACTGAAACTCATGCAAGTCAATGAGAGGTAGAGAACTAGAGATCACACTTAAATGTCCCAAAAAGAAACTAAAAAATCTTCTTTGACATGCAGTTTAGATATCACAAGTCAAAAAATCAGAAGGTCTAATGTTAATAGGACTAGCAAACGATACAACTGCAGTAAGCAGAAGGTAATATCGTAAAAAAGGAGAGTAATGCATAAGAACATCAAATCAATTTCAAAGGAGTGCTTGTGTCCAAGACATTTACGGTTGAAATAACAGAATCACGGAATAAATTTTGACTGCTAAAACAGCATTGAGATTATATCATGTTGTACCTGTCCTTTACTGATAACAGGGCCAAGCTTGCAACCTTCCTCAAATGGGTCAGCAACCTTTATGTTTTTTACCCATTTGACAAGTCTATCTAAGAAAGCAGCAGCAATGTTTTCCTGAAATTAATTACATCAACCATACTCTCAGCTCAATCAAGGAAGAACACTATATAGGCACCGAGGAGTAGATTGGCAAACTAAGAAATGAGTTTTAAGAAAGGAAAAAAAAACAATTTAATTGGAAGTTTCCAACTTTGTCAAAGACACAAAAAGGATATTACATGCACAATTAGGCGAGATGTCGCACAGCAGATCTGACCATTTGTCCAAAAGCAGCCAAAAGCAGTCCACTCAGCGGCTGTTCAATGACAAAAGGAAAATTCTTGTTTCATATTTTCTTAACTGAAAAACTCCCTTAAGAACTAAAACCACGGTATTACAGATCTCTAAATGCAAATTTGACATTGATTTAAACTCATCTGAGAGCATAATTGCAAGTCAACTGATATCCTACCAACCTTTATCTAGATCAACATCCTCAAATACAAGGATAGGACTTTTTCCGCCAAGTTCCAAGGTAAGAGGCTAGGAGAAGACAATGGCTCAAGTGAGAAGAACAACAGTGAACATAAATATATATTCAGCGACAACTTTAAAATCATACAAAAATAAACCAATAGCATCTCACTGACCATACCTTCACCACCTGGGAAGCAGATGACATAATCTTGCTTCCTGTAACATTACTTCCGGTAAATGAAATCTGTGAAACATAAATAGAATGATTTAACATGACTTGCTACTCATAATTGGACACTTGTTATACTAATATGTCTTTTGATCTGGCAGTTTCTATATATTTATAAGAATATCTGCAGAAATCAGTGAGAAAGCTTCATCACAGATCCTAAGAAAGTTTTGAAACCGTGCCTGTAAGGAATTGTCCATCTGCAATCTGTTTGATCCTTTTCGGTTGTCATATTATGAGTGTGAATATTCATATTGTTCCTATATATTGAAGTTAACTTAACGTCGCTTCTGAATAATGACATGCTTAAATCCAAAAGAGAGAGAATTTTAAAACCTTGTCAACATCAGGATGAGATGCCAATGGCGCACCAGCTTCTGGGCCTAAACCTGTCAAAATATTCAATACACCAGCTGGAAGACCCACATCTTTGCAAATTTGACCCAATTCCAAGCAAGTTCTAAAACCCAAAAGAATCATCACACACCGATTAGTAGTTGAAGTAAAATATGAAAGAAATTAATTTTCTGAAGGCACATTTGTATTCACATACAGAGAAGCAAGTTCTGAAGGTTTTAGTATTGCAGCACAGCCAGCCGCCAATGCAGGAGCAACTTTCCATGTAGCAATCAAAAGAGGATAATTCCTTCAAAACAAAATATAGAAACACGTCAAAACTGCAGTACTAAAACATGCAAGATTAATAGAAACGTGTGAGAGTCTGAATAGAAGGAAATACCATGGAGTAATAAGCCCAACAACACCAAGTGGTTCTCTGAGAACATGACATTTGAATTGTTCCAAGGGAAGAGCAATTGAAGCCTTTTGTTTAGCATCCAAAGCTTCAGCAAGACCAGCATAGTACTCAAAACACGCAGCAACGTCATCCTGTATCACACCAACAAAAAAGAATTATCCTATGAAAAATTATAGTTAAGATAAAAAAGAGAATTTTCAGATAGTGAAGCATACCATATCCCAGGCAGTTTCAAGCAGTGGCTTTCCGCTATCCAATGCTTCAAGCTTTGCAAGTTCATCTTTCCGCTCAATCACCTGCATGCCAATGGAAGATTGTATACATGTATAGTTAAAAACTTCTTAAAAGGCAAGCTATGTGTATGCAGAAACAAGATCGATTACCCTGTGGAAAACAACACGATGAAGACCTTTAGATTGGTTCCAAGCTATTTAGATAGGTTTCTAGGTGATGAATATTTTCTTAATTATAAATACAAATTTTTACCTAGTTATCAAACAAAAAAAGCAAAAGAACTAGAAAGCTCTCAAAATGCATTGTATTGGCTCAATAGAAGATGGATAAAACATCGGATCCATGAATACCGAGTTTTGTTATGACTTGAAAATGTAAGGAAATAAATGAGATATCTCTCTAATATTATAAACTTAATATACTTACTTGCAGTACACATTGCTAAGTAATATCTTGCTGGTAAGAAAAAAAACCTATTTCACCCAAAACAAAATAAATATAAACTTATACACCAAATTTGAATGACCAATTAGATTAATTTATTTGCTACTAAAGACTTGTTCAAAGTTAGGGAAGTGTTATGGACTACAACGATGAAGGAATTTCAAATTCATATCTTTTTCTTTATTGGCCCACTCCTCCCCATTTGGCACTTAATAAATCAACCTTTCACTCCCAGTGTTTATTTTCAATACCTACAAGCTACAAACTGTGCAACACAATAAGAATTTTGCGATCGATCTCTAACCTTAGCAGCAATGGCACGCAAGTACTTGGCACGGTAAGCACCAGAAGCCGAAGACCAGTTGTGTCCCCTTTTCAAAACTCTCCGAGCAGCAGCAACAGCGATCTCCACATCCTCACCAGTAGCCGCTGGAATATCGCCTGAATAACAAAGAAAGAACAACAAATAACGGATAAACCCTAATTTTACAGTCCAGTGAAATCAGACAAGTTCGTGATCAGAAAGAAGCGAGAATAACCTATAATCTCCTCTGTAGCAGGATTGATAACAGGAATTCGATTCTTCTTGATTGGCTCTTTCCATTCGCCGTCTATGAAGAGCTGACGAGTAGGCACGGGAATCACCATTTCCGGTCCTGATAATCGATTGCTCGTATTTTCTACTCTGTTGAGTAAAGTTTCGACCTCCAATATTTCATTGTTACGCTTTCAACGGTTCATATATATAGAGACGCAATATGGTGAATACCGAATATTCTAATGTTATCTGGCCCACCATTAGGTTTTGGGATTCTATGAAATGCCGGACCCGTCCTTATCCTGACTCAATTACGGCGAGATATCATTCAAAACTAATTTATATATTATATATTGTACATATATTTTTTATAAATATAAATTATAAATATAATATAGGGTATCATTCAAGTAAGGCCCATTATTGCGGTACGGCCGTGCGGCCGTACCGCAGGGCGACACGTGTCCCGAAAAAAAAAAAAAAAATTTTTTTTTTTTTTAAAAACGAGTAAAAGTAATAGTTCAAAACTTATTATGGAATAGTTCATAACTTATAAAAGGATAGTTCATGAATTATAATAGAATAGTTCATAGTGTAAATTTTATAAAGGATTGAAAGTAATAGTTCAAAACTTATTAAGTAATAGTTCATAACTTCTAAAAGGATAGTTCATGAATTATAATAGAATAGTTCATAGTGCAAAATTTATAAAGGAGTGAAAGTAATAGTTCTAAACTTATTATGGGATAGTTCATGAATTATAATAGAATAGTTCATGAATTATAATATAATAGTTTAAAGTGCAAAAATTTATAAAGGAGTGAAAGTAATAGTTCAAAACTTATTATGGGATAGTTCATGAATTATAATAGAATAGTTCATGGATTATATTAAAAAGTAATAGTTCATGGATTATATAGGAATAGTTCAAAGTTTATAGGATAATAGTGCATAAATTATAACATGGTAGTTCAAATAAATTTTCATTAGTTTCCGTAAAAAAAAAAAAAAAAAA
>BSUD01000006.1:1519636-1654173 GCA_033239045.1 Fagopyrum esculentum
TTTTTTTTTTTTTTTTTTTCGGGACACGTGTCGCCCTGCGGTACAGCCGTACGGCCGTACCAGATAAATAGGGCCGTACCTGAAGGAAAACCATATAATATATACCATGTCGAAAAAAAATTTAGCTATCAAATATTAATATGATATAAATAAATATTGTATTTGATCATAGTCAAAAGGCTCGTAGATGTAAAACTTGTTTAATCTTCAAACAAGTTTTCAAACTGACATTCTTAACTATAACTTATCCTAAATAACAAAATTTATGAAAATATGATCGAATTTTAATAATCGTGGATAACAAATGATTTTTATGAATAATTATGAGAGAATTTTTTTTATTATGTTTTAGTCTAAGTAAAAATGAGTAAATTTTGTGTGTGATATTTTCAAAAATTGAGAAGCAGCGTTATATATCAAGTTAAGAGATGAATCAAATCTTTTATAAAATAATTATGGTTTATTAAACGAGATTTGAAGACTTAATTATGAAATTAATAAAATATAAATTGCGAGAAAAATATTGACTCTCGTCACATCAGCATTACTGTTGTCAATTTTAGTAGGTAAAGATTAGAAATCCCAACCTGCCAAAAACTATCCGGGACACGATATGTGTCTTAAATTCTTTATCCCACTATGCCCGTCTCGTCCTGTGTATAATAAAGTTTTTAACTTAAAATAATAAATATAAATAAATTCTCTAAGCATTAATGATTTACTTATATAGTAAAAAAAATAAACAATGTTGATCAAACCGTTAAAATTGACAAATGACCCAAAATAAAGACGCGAATAAGAAATATATCAAAAAATTCAAAACAAAGATGTTTTATTTTGGATAATAATATTTCCAAAAATAAAATACAGATAAAAATCCGAATAAATTGTATAAAAAAACAAATCAAAAAAGCTATTTTCCTTAAGTTTTCTATTTTTTTCCCCTTCTAAAAACACTACAAACCAAGGGGCGAACATATAACATTTTATAGAAAGTTATTTCTAAATAATAAATTATGAAAAGATTTTTTTAATTTTATTTCACAATTTTTTTCTTCCGTATTTTATTTTCTTTGGGATAACTTTTTCTCCGCTAATATTCTTTTCCATGATTTTAGTTATAAAACTCGGATTTTTTCACAGGCTATTTTTCATATTATTTTGTTCATTTTTCCAATAACAAATGGTAGTACTTAACTAAATTGTTAAACATAATTTTCGGGACGTGTTATATATACAATTTTGAATTTACTTGGTATCGAATATGAATGTTTTGCATTTTTAAGATTTGAGCGCTTTCGGAAAGCATTGACGCTCAATTTTTAATTTTTTTTTAATTGGTTGAACGCCATCAGAATGCATTGGTATTATATTTTAGTAAAACAAACCTCGTACCTTTAGCTTTTTCGTTATGAAATCGATACCAACAACTACAATAATTACACTTTTGTTTAATGTTTATTTAGGATTAATGTAAACTTATCATAATATAGTGTGTGGACTGGACTAGTTTATTTAAAGAGTTGGACCACCTAACTCCGAAGCGCCGCTATCTGAACTAATAGAACTGTAAGTCTGTAATATACGCATACAGATGTTTTAGAAATGTACGCCAAAAGTAGCTAGGGTTGGTGTAAGTTACCAAAAATGAAAAATAATAAAGACAATAAAATTAAAATATAGGCTGCGTTTGGTGAGTGAGAAAAGAAAGAGGTTAATCTCGTTTGATACGGAAACGAAGTAAATGAAAGTAGATTAAGGGCCCGTTTGGTTCCAACTCCGGAAACGGAAACGGAATGAAAACGAATTTAGTCCATATATATATCCTTATCCATGAAATTTTATGAAATTATTCCTTGTGTTTACATGCAAAATGCACTTGCCTCCTCATATTTTGTTACCCTATAGGGTATCAAAAGTAATCAAATTCAACTTCAATTACTTCAAATCACAAGGAATGATTCCAACAACTTTCATGAATAAGGGTATACATATGGACTAGATTCGTTTCCATTCCATTTCCGATTCCGGAGTTCAAACCAAACGGGCCCTAAGGGTATATTCAATTAAGATTTTACGGGAATTTTTTGGAATTTAAAAGTATGTTGGTATTTAATATAGATTTTTAAAATTCCATATAAATTCTTAGGTATTCAATTAGGTTTCAAATTTTCCTTAAAATTATTATGATATTTAAAAGTTTGTTAATTTTAAAAGAATCTATTATTTAATTGATTTTGTAAGATTCTTTATTACTTATATACATACCTAAACTCCATATAAATTTTCCTCCAACACATAAGATTTCCACGTAGTCTGTATTGACTCTATATAAAATTAAAATATCCTACAAAATCAACAAAATGGGAATCATTCCTTGTGATTTTAAGTGTTGTAGTATAATTTGATTAGTGTTATACCCTATAGGAAAACAAAATGGGAAAAACAACTACATTTTATATGCAACCACAAGGAATAATTTTAAAAAATATTCAGGCATAAGGTAATCATATGAACTAGATTCATTTCCATTCCGTTTCCGGTCTTCTAACCAAACGGAGGTAAGTGAAGTAGATTACAAGGATTATTGTAAAATTTCATTTTTATCCCTTTCTTTTTTCCCATCTCGTTCATCTTACATAAAAATTTATCACATGTCACCTAACACGTAATGTGCTATCTTGTTTAGTTGTTCGTGCAATTTGATATCACGATGGTATGGATCTCTCTCGTTCCATCTTGTTTAGTTGTTCGCTTTCGTCTTGATCGCATGGGCGGGCGGTCTTCAGGTTTCGTTATTCTAGTTTTTAAGATAGCAGCAAAGTGATTTAGGTATTATCGATTCGTAATTTAGGGTTTTTGTAGGGGCATTTGATGTGGATGAAGAAGCAGGACTCTTTCAAGCAAAAATTTGGTGACCTTGAAGACGATTCTCCTCCAAACAAGTGATGTTTCCTTCAATACATTCGCTTATTTGCATGCCTCTGCATTTTCTATGTCAATTGAAACATTGGTTCACAGATCTAGATCTTGATAGTCATATGACATATCTAGCTCTTTCTGTTTTGGTTCTATTTGTCGAATATGTAGGGATTGCTAAGATACGTTTGTTGTACAAAGCTGTATATATCAGGACTCTTTCTGTTTTGATTCTATTTGATCGTGTAAAATTAGTCAAACCAACATCGCCATTTGCACGAGAAGCTAATTAAGCACGAGTTGGTTGTAAAATTAGTCAAACCAACATCGCCATTTCCTGCTTCAGCCAATCTAACCCAACATCTTATTCCTCACGTCAACAATCACCTCGATCAACAGTTGACAATCATTTTAAGAGCAAAGAGCACCCCGCAATTCAAAGGTTTTTGTCAATGGTGTCATAAACAAGGTCATCCACTTGCTTATTGTCTTGCGTTCCAATCCACTAATCTTGTCATTCAACAATTTCGCGCCTCGACCTTCTACCAAAGCCAACACATCCACAACTCAATCGTCTTCAACGGAGTTGAAGGATTACGGTGCTACACACCACATCACCAATGACCTTAATAACCTCTCAGCTCATAACCCATATGAAGGTTCTGACGAGATCGTGATAGGAGATGGTTCATGTTTAAAAACATGGCGTTGCCTTAAAACACATTTTTCATGTTCCTCATGTGCATCGCAATATCATATCTTTTAACAAATTCTGCTTTGATAATAATGCCACAATCACATTCTCACCCACCTCTTTTTTTATAAGGATATCCAAACCCACAACCTTATTTTGGAGGGTCAAGCTAGAAATGGTCCTTGTGAAAAGCCATAAATTACCTTTTTAAAAGTCCATTATAACTAACACTTCGCCTCTTGAAGTTGTCTTCTATCATGTTTGGACATCTCCGATTACTTCATACGATCAATTTAAGTATTACATAATATTTGTTTATCACTATACTAGGTACACTTAGCTTTACCCTTTACAAAAAAATCTAATACTTATACCACATTTGTCCAATTTCGGGCTCTTGTGGAAAAGTGGTTTGAAAAATCCATAGTCACATTATACTCCGATAATGTAGGTGAATACGTGACACTCAAATCGTATCTCGCCAACAATGGTATCACTCATCTAACTCTTTCACTCCATACCCAAAACATAATGGATTTACGGAACGATGTCATAGACATCTAGTTGCAACGACACTCGCACTTCTATCCAATGCCCATATGCCAACCACATGTTGGACTCATGCAATAACAATGGCACGTTACCTCATTAACGGGATGCCCACTCTAACTCTACAAAACAAATCCCCATATGAGGTCTTGAATGGTAAGCTACTAATTTATCATCATTTACGTAATTTTGATAGCTTATGTTACCCTTGGCTCAAACCATGCACAACACATAAACTTGATTCAAAATCCATCCCATGCGTTCTTTGTTGGATATTTACCTATGCAATATGCATATTGTTGTTTGGAACCGAACTCAAATCATGTTTATGTGTCTTGTCATGCTAATTTTTTTTAGTATGATTTTCCACTTGAGAATTTAAAAGATGAATTTGTGCATGATGACGATATGTGCGAGTCCTGGAAGTCAATGCCCATAAATACAATTCCTCAAAATTTGTCGAGAAGAATGGTTACTAAATCCTTTTTTGTATTGCTGATACAAACTATATCCCTTAATTTTCTTAATTAAAATTAAAGGAAAAAAGTTGAGTGTTGATTGTATGTCGAGTGGCTATGGAGGAACAATTCTCGGCATTACAAAGAAACGAGACCTGGACTTTAGTCCATCTAATGAGTTTCAAACATTGTTGGTTGTAGGTGGATATATCACACAAAGTATAAACCAACAGAAGATGTTGAAAGACACAATGAAAGGTTGGTAGGAAAGGGCTTTCATCAACGTCTTGAAGTCAACTTTACTGAAACTTTTAGTCTTGTAATAAAACTTGCAACAGTTCGCATCCTTCTTTCTCTTATTGTTGCAAACAAGTGACAATTTCGTCAACTTGACGCCAATGACGCCTTCTTACAAGGATGCCTCAACGAGAATGTTTACATGACACAACCACCGGGGTTTGTTGATTCTACAAACCCAACTCATGTATATAAGCTCCATCGAACAATATATGTGTTGAAGCAAGCACTACATTCGTGGTACACTGAACTTAAATCTTTACTGCTCACACTTGGATTCAAAGGGTCAACCTCTTATGCATCTCTGTTCTATTACAAGAACCACACGGATATGATTTTCATCTTTGTCTATGTGGTCGATATCATCTTCACAGGCTCAACTACGACAACTATTCCTATCATGCTGAGGTAATTCCGAAATCTGATGGTATTTTTCTTAACCAACTCACGTATATCCTTGACCTATTAGACAAATATAATATGCTTGAATCGTCATTTTTTCGTCACCAAGAGTTTGAGGGATAACCATGGATCTCTTATTCTTGTTAAACTCTTCAAAAATAAACTCAATTCATTATATTGATTTTATATTATATTTCAAAACTATTTGAAATAATATATAAAAATGATTCCGTTAATGAATCCCACTACAATTTACATTATTAATCGCTATATAAACCCAAACGTCCTTGAGCTTTTTGATTCTTGTTTTTTGCTGCTCACTCTCTCCTTCGTCCTGCCTCTTACTGTGCCTAAGTCATTATAGGCTTTTGTGATGTCTTCCAATTACACAAAATCCTCCATTGAAAGCGAAAAGATGTTGACATCGTCAAGCAACAACAAGGTGTACCTGAAGAGCTGCGATGGCCAGATCTTTGAGGTGGATAAGGTCGTGATTTCGGAATCGCTGACAATCAAGCACATGATTGAGTCCGCTGATGACGTCGGCGGCAAGTTCTCTGACAGCGCCATTCCTCTCCATAACGTCAACGCCAAGACCCTCGCTAAAGTCATTGAGTATTGCAAGAAGCACGTTCTTGCTTCCGCGTCCGACGATTCTCGTGCTGTTGCTAAAGAACTCAACGCCTTCGATGTTGCGTTTATACATGTTGACGAGAAGATGCTATTTGATATCACGATGGTATAGATCTCTCTCGTTCCATCTTGTTTAGTTGTTCGTGCGATTTCTTTCACACTGAGTAATGTGCCACCAAGAACAAGAACCCAAAATTGAGTGATTTTGGGGCTATTGTAAAAATCAAGATTCCAGATAGCGTCTGTAATTCTTCTGGTTTACAACTACATATGCATAATGGCTATGATTTGATCTCTATTCTGTATGCCATGGTGTTCTTTATCCGTTGATTGATAATTCTAATTAATGCGTTTCCTTTGGAAACTTAGTTACCCTAACAGTATGTTTTGAACTTGAAATTACCAGGCTGCACACTATCTGAACATCGAGGGACTTTTGAATTTGGCTTGCAAAACATATGCAGACATAGTAGCAGATATGACTCCTGAAGAGATCAGGGCATTTGTCGGTATAACGTATGACTTCTCACCCCAGCAGGAAGAGGAAAATAGGAGCGGAAACAAATGGCATTTTGAGTAAGATCTTATGTGTTCACCTTTGATCTTCTTGCAGTTGTGTTTGAGAACTTATATGATACTCTGTTAAGTGACAGTAGTCATTAATGTGTACAGAAGTTCTTTTTGAAATGGAAATCACATTAGTTGTTCCTTCCACTCGTCTGGCCCCAGCTTCTAGTCCATATTTTGCTTTCCTTCCTCTTTAGCTTTGTTCTTGAAACTCAATTTTACAATTCTCACACTACCCTACAAAGCGAATTCAGTCCCTTCAATGATCTTATGTTAACTTAATTCTCAACGTATTTTTTGTTATACTGGTAAAAATGCTAGTGTAGAATAAATGGTTGGTTAGTTCCAAGAGAAGTGTTACATTTTGAGAGTTTATATTTCAATCTTTCTATGTTCACCTTTGATCTTATTGGAGACCAATTGAAGGGGCAGACCCCTGAAGAGATCAGGGCGGATTCAATATAGTGAATGACTAATTGACTACACACCCGAAGAGGAAGAGCATATTAGGAGGGAAAACCAATGGGCATTTAGGTAAGCTTTTGAAAGTAGCTGTTCTTGTTTAGGTGTTAAATACTGGCTTGCTGATGTCTATAAGCTCATAGTTCTGCAGTTACAATTTAGAGAAACATTGGTCTTACACTTGTATACTCGAAATAGTTTGGTTTCGTTGATGTTGTTATGCTCCATTGACAAGTGTTGCATTTGGGAGTTTATGTTTCAATCCTTCTATAAGCTCGTAGCCGTTATTGCATTAGCAAACCACTCTTTGTTAGTACTTGCAAGTTCAAGACAGATTTTAAAGCATGAAGCCTCATAGCATGATATCATGAAATCAAGTATAAGTTTCTAATGATATGAGGAAAATCACTGATGTCTTCAAACAATAGCATTCATCATTGTTGGAGCAAGCCACTTTCTGGTATCAGAATGTTTATATATATATATATATTACTCAAACCTACATTCTTTTTCTAGTTACATACTTCTACTTTGCTTTAATGAGGCAGAAAAATCAACTATACACTAGTTAATCACGAACGTGGGTATGATTCTAAGCATAACTTAGATCTATAATTGTTACAAGCTTTCTGCATTGAGTTCTCAAGGATAAGGGAAGCTGCCGGACTGTTCAGGCTTCTCAAGACCTTGGAGTGAGAAGAGAATAGTTTACATTCTGTGATCTTCAAGGTTTCAATGAGGCAGTGCCTCCTTAGTCCTTGTGCGTGCCGTATTGTATCAAGACTGCATTATCATATGGTTGTATATAGAGTGCAACATCACATGAGTGGCAACTGTTGAAGACCTCTATTTCAGTTGCTGTTTGATTTCACATTTGACCATTTTGATAGAGTCGCGTCTTTTAAATCAACAGGTTAGAACGGAACAAAGGAATCCTTGTCGGTGCATACTAGTAAACCCATTGTAGTTGTTCAATTGTAGTTGCTTTTACTACACAAATTACTGAATAGCACAATTTTATATCTTTTTCAAATCTACTATCATAGCTTGGCAACTTGTCAGGTAGCTGTAGTTCATCCTACAACCGCTAGATAGCATTAGGATTTAACATGGATACTTCTTATACTGTTGTCTGCCTTCGAACAATTATAGATCACAGAATGTAAACTATTCTCTTCTCACTCCAAGGTCTTGAGAAGCCTGAACAGTCCGGCAGCTTCCCTTATCCTTGAGAACTCAATGCAGAAAGCTTGGAACAATTATAGATCTAAGTTATGCTTAGAATCATACCCACGTTCGTGATTAACTAGTGTATAGTTGATTTTTCTGCCTCATTAAAGCAAAGTAGAAGTATGTAACTAGAAAAAGAATGTAGGTTTGAGTAATATATATATATATAAACATTCTGATACCAGAAAGTGGCTTGTTCCAACAATGATGAATGCTATTGTTTGAAGACATCAGTGATTTTCCTCATATCATTAGAAACTTATACTTGATTTCATGATATCATGCTATGAGGCTTCATGCTTTAAAATCTGTCTTGAACTTGCAAGTACTAACAAAGAGTGGTTTGCTAATGCAATAACGGCTACGAGCTTATAGAAGGATTGAAACATAAACTCCCAAATGCAACACTTGTCAATGGAGCATAACAACATCAACGAAACCAAACTATTTCGAGTATACAAGTGTAAGACCAATGTTTCTCTAAATTGTAACTGCAGAACTACGAGCTTATAGACATCAGCAAGCCAGTATTTAACACCTAAACAAGAACAGCTACTTTCAAAAGCTTACCTAAATGCCCATTGGTTTCCCTCCTAATATGCTCTTCCTCTTCGGGTGTGTAGTTAATTAGTCATTCACTCTATTGAATCCGCCCTGATCTCTTCAGGGGTCTGCCCCTTCAATTGGTCTCCAATAAGATCAAAGGTGAAAATAGAAAGATTGAAATATAAACTCTCAAAATGTAACACTTCTCTTGAAACTAACCAACCATTTATTCTACACTAGCATTTTTACCAGTATAACAAGAAATACGTTGAGAATTAAGTTAACATAAGATCATTGAAGGGACTGAATTCTCTTTGACTTTGTAGGGTAGTGTGAGAATTGTAAAATTGACTTTCAAGAACAAAGCTAAAGAGGAAGGAAAGCAAAATATGGACTAGAAGCTGGGGCCAGACAACAGTGGAAGGAACAACTAATGTGATTTCCATTTCAAAAAGAACTTCTGTACACATTAATGACTACTGTCACTTAACAGAGTATCATATAAACTCTCAAACACAACTTCAAGAAGATCAAAGGTGAACACATAAGATCTTACTCAAAATGCCATTTGTTTCCGCTCCTATTTTCCTCTTCCTGCTGGGGTGAGAAGTCATACGTTATACCGACAAATGCCCTGATCTCTTCAGGAGTCATATCTGCTACTATGTCTGCATATGTTTTGCAAGCCAAATTCAAAAGTCCCTCGATGTTCAGATAGTGTGAAGCCTGGTAATTTCAAGTTCAAAACATACTGTTAGGGTAACTAAGTATCCAAAGGAAACGCATTAATTAGAATTATCAATCAACGGATAAAGAACACCATGGCATACAGAATAGAGATCAAATCATAGCCATTATGCATATGTAGTTGTAAACCAGGAGAATTACAGACGCTATCTGGAATCTTGATTTTTACAATAGCCCCAAAATCACTCAATTTTGGGTTCTTGTTCTTGGTGGCACATTACTCAGTGTGAAAGAAATCGCACCAACAACTAAACAAGATGGAACGAGAGAGATCTATACCATCGTGATATCAAATAGCATCTTCTCGTCAACATGTATAAACGCAACATCGAAGGCGTTGAGTTCTTTAGCAACAGCACGAGAATCGTCGGACGCGGAAGCAAGAACGTGCTTCTTGCAATACTCAATGACTTTAGCGAGGGTCTTGGCGTTGACGTTATGGAGAGGAATGGCGCTGTCAGAGAACTTGCCGCCGACGTCATCAGCGGACTCAATCATGTCCTTGATTGTCAGCGATTCCGAAATCACGACCTTATCCACCTCGAAGATCTGGCCATCGCAGCTCTTCAGGTACACCTTGTTGTTGCTTGACGATGTCAACATCTTTTCGCTTTCAATGGAGGATTTTGTGCAATTGGAAGACATCACAAAAGCCTAAAATGACTTAGGCCCAGTAAGAGGCAGGACGAAGGAGAGAGTGAGCAGCAAAAAACAAGAATCAAAAAGCTCAAGGACGTTTGGTTTATATAGCGATTAATAATGTAAATTGTAGTGGGATTCATTAACGGAATCATTTTTATTATATTATTTCAAATAGTTTTGAAATATAATATAAAATAATATAATGAATCGAGTTTATTTTAAATACACCATAAAGGTAGAGTTTAACAAGAATAAGAAATTCATGGAGAGGAAATGACGATTCAAACATATCATATTTGTCTAATAGGTCAAGGATATAGCTGAGTTGGTTAAGAAAAATACCATCAGATTTCGGAATTACCTCAGGATAATAGGAATAGTTGTCGTAGTTGAGCCTGTGAAGATGATATCGACCACATAGACAAAGATGAAAATCATATCCGCGTGGTTCTTGTAATAGAACAGATATGCATAAGAGGTTGACCCTTTGAATCCAAGTGTGACCGGTAAAGATTTAAGTTCAGTGTACCACGAATGTAGTGCTTGCTTCAACACATATATTGTTCGATGGAGCTTATATACATGAGTTGAGTTTGTAGAATCAACAAACCTCGGTGGTTGTGTCATGTAAACATTCTCGTTGAGGCATCCTTGTAAGAAGGCGTCATTGGCATCAAGTTGACGAAATTGTCACTTGTTTGCAACAATAAGAGAAAGAAGGATGCGAACTGTTGCAAGTTTTATTACAAGACTAAAAGTTTCAGTAAAGTTGACTTCAAGACGTTGATGAAAGCCCTTTCCTACCAACCTTGCCTCGTGTCTTTCAACATCTTATGTTGGTTTATACTTTGTGTGATATATCCACCTACAACCAACAATGTTTGAAACTCATTAGATGGACTAAAGTCCAGGTCTCGTTTCTTTGTAATGCCGAAAATTGTTCCTCCATAGCCACTCGACATACAATTAGCACTCAACTTTTTTCCTTTAATTTTAATTAAGAAAATTAAGGGATCTAGTTTGTATCAACAATACAAAAAAGGATTTAGTAACCATTCTTCTCGACAAATTTTGAGTAATTGTATTTATGGGCATTGACTTCTAGGAGTCGCACATATCGTCATCATGCACAAATTCATCTTTTAAATTCTCAAGTGGAAAATCATACTAAAAACAATTAGCATGACAAGACACATAAACATAATTTGAGTTCGGTTCCAAACAACAGTATGCATATTGCGTGGGTGAATATCCAACAAAAAACGCATGGATGGATTTTGAATCAAATCTATGTGTTGTGCATGGTTTGAGCCAAGGGTAACATCGACTATCAAAATTACGTAAATGATGATAACTTGGTAGCTTACCATTCAAGACCTCATATGAGAATTTGTTTTGTAGAGTTAGAGTGGGCATCCAGTTAATGAGGTAATGTCCCTTTGTTATTGCATGAGTCCAACATGTGGTTGGCATATGGGCATGGGATAGAAGTGTGAGTGCCGTTGAAACGAGATGTCTATGACATCGTTCCGTAAATCCATTATGTTTTGGGTATGGAGTGAAAGAGTTAGATGAGTGATACCACTGGCGAGATACGATTTGAGTGCCACGTATTCACATACATTATCGGAGTATAATGTGACTATGGATTTTTCAAACCGCTTTTCAACAAGAGCCCGAAATTGGACAAATGTGGTATAAGTATTAGATTTTTTTGTAAAGGGTAAAGCTAAGTGTACCTAGTATAGTGATAAACAAATATTATATAATACTTAAATTGATCATATGAAGTAATTGGAGATGTCCAAACATGATAGAAGACAACTTCGAGAGGTGAAGTGTTAGTTATAATGGACTTTTTAAAATATCGCACAAATATTATGTAATACTTAAATTGATCATATGAAGTAATCATATGAAGTAATCGGAGATGATTCGATTTTTATGGAAAATGAAGTTTGGAAGCTAATAAGCGAAATACTTTGGGTGATAGATGGCCTAATTTATGGTGCCAAGAGATTGCAACACGGGCATTATTGTAGGCAACTGGAATGGACGAAGAAGTAGACCATTCACAGGGACCATTTCTAACTTGACCCTCCAAAATAAGGTTGTGGGTTTGGATATCCTTCGCATTGGATATCCTTCACAAAAAAGAGGTGGGTGAGAATGTGATCGTGACATTATTATCAAAGCAGAATTTGTTAAAAGATATGATATTGCGATGCATAAGAGCCGATATGAGAAATTTCAAACATGAACCATCCCCTATCACGATCTCGTCAGAAACTTCATATGGGTTATGAGCTGAGAGGTTATTAAGGTCATTGGTGATGTGGTGTGTAGCACCGTTATCCACGGAGTTGAAGACGATTGAGTTGTGGATGTGTTGGCTTGGGTAGAAGGTCGAGGTGCGGAATTGTCGCGACATGGGCGACGAGGAAGTTGAATGACAAGATTAGTCGATTGGAACGCAAGACAATAAGCAAGTGGATGACCTTGGTTACGACACCATTGGCAAAACCCTTTGAATTGCGGGGGTGCTCTTTGCTCCTAAAATGATTGCCAACTGTTGATCGGAGGTGATTGTTTATGATACTCCGAGTCAAGACCATCAAGCACACGATCAAATAGAATCAAAACAGAAAGAGTCCTGCTATATACAGCTTTGTACAACAAACATATCTTAGCAATCCCTACAGATTCGACAAATAGAATCAAAACAGAAAGAGCTAGATATGACTATCAAGATTTAGATCTGTGAACCAATGTTTCAGTTGACATCGAAAATGCAGAGGCATGTAATCGAATACAGATTCGACTTTAGACGACATGGATAAGTCAATAAGCGAATGTATTGAAGGAAACATCACTTGTTTGGAGGAGAATCGTCTTCAATGTCACCAAATTTTTGCTTGAAAGAGTCCTGCTTCTTCATCCACATCAAATGCCCCTGCAAAAAACCCTAAATTACGAATCGATAATACCTAAATCACTTTGCTGCCATCTTAAAAACTAGAATAACGAAACCTGAAGACCTCCCGCCCATGCGATCAAGACGAAAGCGAACCAGAACTTCTTCTCCTTCAGTAAATGCTTTACTTCCATTGCTACGGTTGCCGTGCCGACTGCCGACGGCTACGCTGCATCAATTTTCCTGTAATGACACTGAACACATTTTTGGGCTTTTTTATGTTGTCAATCCTTTTGGGCCGTCTCGTGAAACCTTTTTGGGCTTCCATTCTTCATTCATCAAATTGACATTACTGAATTGGTATCTCCTTCAACTCCTTCATCACATTACTGAATCGGTCTACCCGATTGTTGAAGATCATCACTACAACGGAGCAGTGTTGGTAATGGTAGTAGCAGTAAGTAGTAACCTGACGACGTCGTTTCTCTGTTCTTTTCTTTCCTGACCAATACACTCGAGAAATTTTCTTTCCATTTTCGACTTTAGAATTTACATTGTGAGGTCAGTGAAAACAAAGGAGATTGATTTGTGATCGAGGATTTAGAAGGACGACAAGCCGTCGACTCCTGCAACAATGTCGTGGCTGTATTTGTAAATGTCATTAATAATGGAATTCTCAGGACCTCCATCATTGTTCAATCACCTGCTTCGTTTTCAACAATCAAATTATTCAAATCTACTGGAACATAAAATAACAAGGCTAGGGTTACTCCACCCTTGCTTAAGCTCCTCCATAGTTACTATCAAGCTCTCTCAAGACATTTTTATTTTGGAAAACCTAAATCACACCATATCTTCGAGCTTTGTCTCTATATACCTCGGAATTCGTAGTTTATCTCCTTGATGGACTCAGCCCAAATCACAATTTTTATTTTGGAACATAAAATAATAAGGATAGGGTTACTCCACCCTCACCGCCGTTGGCCAGACGGTCTCCAACTCAGAATTCGTAGTTTATCTCCTTGATGGACTTCAACCCCGACTATGAATCTCTTGTTACTTCCCTATCCACTCAACGTACACATCCTTACCACCTCCAAAATGGCTCCAATGGGTCACGACATCGTCGCATTGTTGATACAAGACGCAAACTGAATTCACCATTTATGTAAATTTGTTTAATAACTCCTTTTTTTATATAAAACCGCTCTTAATCTTACAAATGTTCGTTGAATATCCTTATATTATAATTTTATGAATCCCAGCAAAGCTTATCAGCTACTTGTGCTCACCTTATCAGCTAGATCAACATCATGCAGGAAATACAACGTCAGGATGACGTGCAAACGAATTCATGATATTGGCTTAGTACTGTAGAAAATGACCAACATCTCGATCAACATCATACAGCTGGATTAACACCTCGATCAAGTCTGAGGTGACCACGTAGACCCTTTACTAATTACTAGAGAAGAAGAAAAACAAGTGCTGTACGTTGGTTCTTAAATGGCATTGTCAACTTTTGGTGCAGATGAGATTTAAGATGCATATATAAAGTAAAGCTAGCACCAACAATGTCTCAAAGTATCATATAAACTCACACAATAGTAAAGGCAATCAAAGTTTAAGAAAAATGATGGAAACAAAGATGTCTCAAAGTATCATACTCAAACAATAATAAAGGCAATCAAAGTTGCCTACTGTCACTTCATCTCAAAGCATCATATAAAGCTCTCAAATGTAACACCCGTCAATGGAACAGCTTACCCCATAAAGACCCGTTGATTTCCCTCCACATTTGCTCTGCCTCATCGGACGAGTCGTCATTCACGATATTGACCTGCTCTCTGATGGAAACAAATAATCAGATTTCCAATTGAAAATGAATTTTAGACAGATGAATAACTAATGTCACTTCATCTCAAACTATCATATAGACTCTCAAATCAATGGAACAGCTTACCCGAATGCCCATTCGTTTTCCCTCGTAAATTGCTCAATGTCTTCGGGTGTAAGGTCATTCACGATATTGAACTCCGCCCTCATCTCTTCAATAGTCTTCCCGCTCAATTTGTCTGCAACAGCTTGGCAAGTCAAGTCCAGCAGCCCCTTGATGTTAAGATAGTTTGCAGCCTGGTAATTTCAAGTTTAAACCAAGCTGTTAAGGGAACTAGTTTATAGATGAAACGCATTAACTGGATTATACAGTCAACAGAGAAGGAGCCATGACATATATAATGCAAATTTCAATCTAAAATTGTTCATCATATAAAAGTTGGCTAGGGTTTTGCGCAAAGTACAACCAAGTTCCAACCAAATTGTTCATCACATATAATGCAAATTTCAATCTATAATTAAAGCAAATAGAGGCGTACTGTAAGTTAACAGGAACCCTAAACAACAGAACAAGTTGAAATGAGAGATTTAGATTTATACCGAGACGAGATCAATCAGCGTGTTGTTGTCAACGTTGAGAAACTCAACATCGAAGGCTTTGAGTTCGTCATCATCAACAGCACGAGGACGAGGATCGGCGGAATCGGAAGCAAGAACGTGCTTCTTACAATACTGAATGACTTTAGCGAGGATCTTCCCGGTGACGTCTTGGACAGTAATGGCTTTTTCGGCGGACTTGACGTTTGGAATAGGCATGGCGCTGTCGGCGAGCTCGCCGGCGACGTCCTTAAGGCCCTCAATCATGTGCTTGATTGTCAGCGACTCCGAAGCCACAGCCTCGTCCACTTCGAAGGTCTCGCCATCGCAGCTCTTCAGGAGCACCTTGTTGTTGATTGATGAGGTTGACATCTTTTCGATTCCAATGGAGGGTTTGGCACGATTCAAACACAGAGCAAAAACCTAGGACGACGTAGGCGGGTCTGGTAATGAAGTTTGGGTTTATATAGCGATGCTAATCCACGAAAAACGATACGAGAAATTCGAATTGTTGTAATATATGCTTGATAAGTTTATATTTTAATGGAAAAATTGCTATAAATATCATCAACTCTCGACTTTAGCATGGTTACGTTTAGTTACACCAACTTTCAAAAAAATAAAATAGCGCGCGAAATATTTTTCGACAGTTAAATCCTATTAACATTGATGATCGAGCTGATAACGAAATAAAGTCAACAAAATAGCGCGTGAATTTTAAAGGAGGTTACCTTTTTTAGTATAAAAATATTTCCGACAGTTAAATCCGATTATCATTGATGTCGGAAATAACGTAATATTTCCGACAGTTACAATAATTAATTATTAAGTATTTTATATTAATTTACAAAAAAAAACTAAAGGCTTCTATAATATTTAAACAAATATAAATTATTTTACTTATTTACCATTAAAATATTTATGATACTAGTCCAAATAAATATTAATTAATAAAATTATTCTAAAATAGTTTGGTAAATTGTAAATTAATAATAAAATAGAAAATCCAAACGATAATTTTAACCCAATGTCTCCGCCTATTATCGTCCCACCTTTTGAGACTCGAGCGGTTGAGTTAAACGATGGCATTCAAGTAACGACCGAATAAATTGGGAGAAGACCGTGTGAGGGGGAAAGAATATGAGTTGCTTGTTAGTGCATGGCTAGACACGAGCAAAAAAATTGTCTAAGGAACCAACCGATCTAGCAACACGTTCTTGTTCTTCCTATCACAACGAAAGGAGAGAAATATAGCACATCGCTTATGGAAACAGTGTAAGAACCGCATCCAAATACTTATGAAGTTATTTCTAAATTTGTAGGTGTCTATGTAGTGACAAACATATGTATATTTTATTACCATATTGGCAATCCTACATTAAATCACAATGATACCTTATTTAGACGTTAAATTTGGGTCATCGGTATCATTTAGACGTTAAATTTGGGTCATCCGTGCATTGATCCAACGATCCTCAGTTGTTCTTATTTCTTAGCGTAATACATGTTCTTACTTGATCCCGACCCTATCGTGTAATCATGAGAACAAGTCTTATTGTTCAATATATTATTCGTAGTTATTATTAGTTTTGTTACGAATGTGTTATATCGTTTAATGCATTATTCGTAGTTATTTTTTGTTGAATGAATTATTCGTAGTATATATATATATATATATATATATATATATATTAATGATAATATAACTAATAATATTATAAATAAATATTTATCATACAATTTAAATATATATTAAATTGATAAAATGAAAAAAAGAATAACAAAAAGTATTAAACACTTAAATAACAAACAATATTACAAAAATTATCTAAAAGAAACAAAAAAACAACAAGACTGGAAAAAATCCACAATTTAAATAACCAATACCTTAGTAACAAAAATTATACAAAGTACATATAATAGTAAAATTTCTTAGATGGATAAATTAAAATTTATTGCAAAAATCAAATATTAAAAACGCTTAATGGTTATGACGTAAACCCGTATCCGTTAATAAAAAGTGAAAAAAAAATTCTCGAAACATAAGCAAATGGGATGTCATTACATTACAAAACCTAAATCCTTCTCAATTTTTTAAATTAATATTCAACCAGAAAATTAAAACCCATAACATGCTTAACTGGTGAAGAAGAGTCAAACCAACGTCGTTTTGATTAAAAATAAAAACAATATAGGCTCCGATCAACGCTTGTATCCGGACTACTAAAGTCTCACTCATCATTTTGATGATATGGAGAGGCTTTAGTAGCCCCTCATCCATTCAATGTGGAGAGACGAGGGGCTACTAAAAGAAAACCTAGAAAAATAAAGAGTAGTAGTAGTCGTGATGCATTGTTTGTCTGCCAAAATCGTGTTATAAGTGTTAAACACCTTTCTTTAAATGTCACTTCACGATAATAACTCAAAAATCATACAAATAGAAACATGATATAAATAACTGATATAACTTCCATGTGCTCATGGATCTATCACGAGAGTAGTAGTAGTCGTGATCTTGCTTCATTGGAAGCACAAATCGGTAGCCTTAAAGGCTTCTACCGACACCTTCTACATCTCTTCTTCTTCTTCTTCTTCTTCTTCTTCTTCTTCTTCTTCTTCTTCTTCTTGTATGTCTTTAGATCTGTGGTGTTACCTTTACTTTCGTGTAATATTTGGCTATCATGTACACTTTGTTCTATACTTCAACCTGCATAATGGAATGGGCCGACTCTGCCCTCCTGAGATCTCGCAGAGTAGGGCTTATCCTGAACTGCGTCACCAAATCTTTATGTTTTTTAAACGTGTTTGACTCATTGGATCGCTCTAGATTCAATAGTTGTTATCAAATCATCTTATTGAGCTTTATCACACATAATTCCCTCCTTCAGCATCAGGTCAAGTTCCCGTAATCCCAAGATTTGCTGTTGTCCCACATCAGACCCATGAAATCCATCTGCCTGAAGCGAATGAAGTAACTTGTGTATATCCTTCAACTCCTTTATCACATTACTGAATTGGTCTCTACCCCATTGTTTAAAATCATAACTACAACGAGACAACTTCCCCATTACGCCTCCCAAGCAATGACGGCTTCCAGGATGTGTTTGTATCACTGAATGTTGCCCTTAGGACGTTTGATAGTAATATTAGAATTATTCCCAACTCACAATAATATATCAAAAAATGAACAGACTCTGATCAAATGTGTCAAGAAAGGAGAGATATACTAGATCATAGCTTCTTTTTGAATTGATTGTCACAAGTGTGTGAAAATATGACTACAAATTTGTATAATGTCGTGGCCGTCTAGACTTGGTCATATAGGAGTTAGAGGTCTTGATCATTTGTTTAAGGTTGACCTAATAGATCGATAGTTCTGCCATTCAGCAAACCAATTGACCACGTATCATATAAACTCACACACAATAGTAAAGGCAATCAAAGTTTAAGAAAAATGATGGAAACAAAGATGTCTCAAAGTATCATACTCAAACAATAGTAAAGGCAATCAAAGTTGCCTACTGTCACTTCATCTCAAAGCATCATATAAAGCTCTCAAATGTAACACCCGTCAATGGAACAGCTTACCCTATTAATACTAGTTGAAATTCCCTCCACATTGGCTCTGCCTCATCGGACGAGTCGTCATTCACGATATTGACCTGCTCCCTGATGGAAACAAACAATCAGATTTCCAATTCAAAATGAATTTTAGACAGATGAATAACTACTGTCACTTTATCTCAAACTATCATATAAACTCTCAAATCAATGGAACAGCTTACCCGAATGCCCATTCGTTTTCCCTAGTAAATTGCTCAATCTCTTCGGGTGTAAGGTCATTCACGATATTGAACTCTGCCCTCATCTCTTCAATAGTCTTCCCGCTCAATTTGTCTGCAACAGCTTGGCAAGTCAGGTCCAGAAGCCCCTTGATGTTCAGATAGTTTGCAGCCTGGTAATTTCAAGTTTAAGCCAAGCTGTTAAAGGAACTAGTTTATAGATGAAACGCATTAACTGGATTATACAGTCAACAGAGAAGGAGCCATGACATATATCATGCAAATTTCAATCTAAAATTGTTCATCATATAAAAGTTGGCTAGGGTTTTGCGCAAAGTACAACCAAGTTCCAACCAAATTGTTCATCATATTCATATATAATGCAAATTTCAATCTAAATTAATGCAAACGCATCAACAGGAACCCTAAGAACTCAATGTGAAAGAAGCCCAAACAACAGTACAATTTGAAATGAGAGATTTAGATTTATACCGAGACGAGATCAATCAGCGTGTTGTTGTCAACGTTGAGAAAATCAACATCGAAGGCTTTGAGTTCGTCGTCAACAACAGCACGAGGACGAGGATCGGCGGACTCGGAAGCAAGAACGTGCTTCTTGCAATACTGAATGACTTTAGCGAGGGTCTTCCCGGTGACGTTTGGGACAGTTATGGCGCTGTCGGCGGACTTGACGTTTGGACTAGGCATGGCGCTGTCGGCGATCTCGGCGACGTCCTTAAGGGCCTCAATCATGTGCTTGATTGTCAGCGACTCCGAAGCCACAGCCTCGTCCACTTCGAAGGTCTCGCCATCGCAGCTCTTCAGGAGCACCTTGTTGTTGCTTGATGAGGTCGACATCCTTTCGATTCCAATGGAGGGTTTTGCACGATTCAAACACAGAGCAAAAACTAGGACGACGTAGGCGGGTCTGGTAATGAAGTTTGGGTTTATATAGCGATGCTAATCCACGAAAAACGATACGAGAAATTCGAATTATTGTAATATATGCTTGATAAGTTTATATTTTAATGGCAAAGTTACTATAAATAACATCAATCTTTAGTATGTTACGTCTCAATGACACCAACTTTAAAAAAAATAAAATAGCGCGCTAATTTTAAAGGAGGTTACCTTTTTTTTAGTATGGAAATATTTCCGACGGTTAAATCCGATTAACATCGATGATGGAGCTGGTAACGAAATAACGTCAACAAAATAGCCCGCAAATTTTAAAGGATGTTACCCTTTTTTAGTATGGAAATATTTCAGACGGTTAAATCCGATTAACATCGATGATGGAGCTGGTAATGAAAAAATGTTAACAAAATAGCGCGCGAATTTTAAAGGATGTTAAATTTATTTGGTATGGAAATATTTTCGACAGTTAAAACCGATTAACATTGATGATCGAGTTGGTAACAAAATAACGTCAACAAAAAAGCGCACAAATTTTAAAGGATGTTAACTTTTTTAGTATGGAAATATTTCCGACTGTTAAATCCGATTAACATTGATGATCGAGCTGGTAACGAAATAAGCGTCAACAAAATAGCGCGCGAATTTTAAAGGTTGTTAACTTTTTTTAGTATGGAAATATTTTCGACAGTTATATCCGTTTAACATTGATGATCGGGCTGTTAACGAAATAACGAATAGTTGACTTGACATCTTACAATAATTATTTAGTATTTTTATATTAATTTACAAAAAAAAACTAAAGGATTCTATAATTATTTAAACAAATATAATTATTATACTTATTTACCATTAAAATATTTCTGATACTAGTCCAAATAAATATTATTTAATACAAATATTTTAAAATAGTTTGATAAATTGTAAATTAATAATAAAATAGAAAAACCAAACGATAATTTTAACCCATGTCTCCGCCTATTACCGTCCCACCTTTTGAGACTCAAGCGGTTGAGTTAGACGATGGTGTTCAAGTAACAACCAAATAATTTGGGAGACCGCGCCAAGGGGAAAGAATACGAGTTGCTTGTTAGTGCATGGCTAGACATGAGCAAAAAAATTGTCTAAGGAACCAACCAATCTAGCAACACGTTCTGGTTCTTCTTATCACAACGAAAGGAGGAAAATATAGCATTTCGCTTATGGAAACAGTGTAATAACCACTTCCAAATATTTAATGAATTTGTTTCTAAATTTGCAAGCGTCTATGCAGTGACACAAACAAATGTGAAGACGATGTTCTTGCGAATGCTTGAGCTTTGTATAGGGAACTACATCCCTTCAAATCAAAGATAAATATGAACACATATGACACATGCTTAGAAATGAACCAAAATGACAAACCCCTATCCAACCAACATCTTCATACAAAGGAATAACTCCAAAAGTAAGTTTAGAACATACACATCAAGCTCAAATCATGAAACACAGTTAAGCGAAGGTAAAAACTCATATAACTTACTTGTCCGTCTTCTCTGACTAACAAGTCAAAAAACACAAGAGATCTATAATTACAAGTTATAACAAAGATCTCCAACACTTGATATCACTTGACGCTTTTATGGAGTTGAAAAGGAGAGTTCTAGATTCGCCTCCATGGTATGAAACTAAAAAGGAATCGTTAAGGGATCGTTTGGTATCGATACTTTTATTAAAGGTATGAGATATGGGTATGAGATATGAATATCAAGATATGGGTATAATTGATATCTGATATCCTATTTGGTATAGTGTAGTATATCATATTCCATATCTTGATAGTCAATCGTTAAGCCCCAAACTTCTAGTACAAGAGTGTTCAACCCCAAACTCAATCCCAAATTGAATAGTTCACACAAAATTGGAATGCAAAAGCGCAGGTGAAACAATTTCAATTTCAAGAAAAGTGCAGGTTAAACAATCGTCAATTTCAATTCAGCCCCAATTGTCCATAACAGAAATGTTGACAGTGAAGATACTCGTATCTTGGCAAATAGATATGTCGAGAGTAGCAGAAGGTTGGGCACTTCTTCCTCCAGCCGGCGCAATAGTAGCAGGTTCGGCAGTAGGGTTTGGGTTGACGGTAGAAGGAGGAAGGAGGAGGGAGAATAGAAAAGAGAGAAGGGAGAAGCGATGGGCGGTAGGGTATGGGTTGACGGTGAAAGGAGGAAGGCAGAGGGGACGGAAGAAGCGATTGGCGGTCGAGTTTGGGTTGACAGTAGAGGAGGAATGAGGAGGGAGAAGGGAGCAGCGATAGAAGGAGGAGGGAGAAGGGAGCAGCGATAGAAGAAAGCCATACCTCCCAAAATATTGGTATATAAAAATGAGGGTAACGGAGGTATGAGGTATCATTTTGATAACTATATTATGTAATACCAAACAATGATATGGATATGAGTGATATTCATACCCATATTTTTATTAAAGATATTACCAAACGACCCCTAAAATACATATCATTTTTTAAGTTAGGAGGGCATAGTGATAAAAATTTGATCGAAGGAGAGAGGGAGAGAGAGGTTCGCCCTTCTTTCTAACTTAATGGTTTGTGTTTCATATCAAATTTATATTATAAGTTACATATTATTACTTTTAGTTCTGTTCTTATTAACTTGTAAGTTCACCTTGTAAATTTATGCTTAATTATAAGTTAATATATAAACACGTGCTTAATTATGTAAGCTCTTAACACCGGTCTAAAAAAATTCAAAAATGATGAAATATATATATATATATATATATATATATATAGAGTGCTATTCCCATAAGAACAGTCTTATCGTGTAATCATGAGAACAATCTTAGATTGTCGGATAGTGAGTAGTAAGGGACGAGATTTAGGGTAGATATCGTCATTATTAGATAAATAATATTCTGAAACTAATAATAACTACGAATAATCCATTCAACCAACAATAAGTACGAATAATGCATTAAACGATATGACACCTTCGTAGCAAAACTAATAATAACTACGAAATGTTCTCATGATTGCACGATAAGGCTTGTTTTCATATGATTTCTACTATATATATATATATATATATATATATATATATATATATATATATATATATATAAAGAGAGAGAGTATAGATCATATGAGAACATACTTTATCGTATAATCATGAGAACAAACCTTATTGTTTAATATATTATTCGTAGCTATTATTAGTTTTGTTACAAAGATTCATAACGGTTAATGTACTATTCGTACTTATTGTTGGTTGAATGAATTATTTATAATTATTGTTGGTTGAATGTATTATTCGTAGTTATTATTAATTATGATATCTACCTCAATCTCGATCCTTAATACTCATCATCCGACGGTCTAAGATTGTTCTCATGGGAAACGCACCCCCTCTCTCTATATGAGAAGAGTATAAATAAACACCTTCTACATATCTTTTTCTTCTTACCTTTGTATGTCTTTAGATCTGTGGTGTTACCTTTACTTTCGTGTAATCTTTGACTATCATGTACATTTTGTTCTGTACCGCAATCTGCTTAGTGGATTGGGCCGGCTCTGCCCTCTTGAGAACCTACAGAGTAGGGCATATCCCGAATTGCGTCACCAAATCTTTGTGTTTTTCAAAAGTGTTTGACTCGTTGGATCGTCCTAGATTCAATAGTTATCAAATCATCTTATCGAGCTTTACCACACATAATTCCCTCCTTCAGCATCAGGTCAAGTTCCGGTGATCCCAAGATTTGCTGCTGTCCCTCATCAGACCCATGATATCCTTCAACTCCTTTATCACATTACTGAATTGGTCTGTACCCCATTGTTTAAGATCATAACTACAACGAGAAAACTTCCCCATTACGCCTCCCAGGGAATGAGAGATATACTAGATTATAGCTTCTTTTTGAATTGATTGTCACAAGTGTGTGAAAATATGACTACAAATCATTTGTTTAAGGTTGACCTAATAGATAGTTCTGCCATGCAGCAAACCAATTGACCACGTATGTCTTATGACACAGGAACAGAAGAAATTACACTTGGGTTCAACGATGTCTAAAAGTATCATATAAACTCACACAATAGTAAAGGCAATCAAAGTTTAAGATTAATGATGGAAACAAAGATGTCTCAAAGTATCATACTCAAACAATAATAAAGGCAATCAAAGTTGCTTACTGTCACTTCATCTCAAAGTATCATATAAAACTCTCAAATGTAACACTCGTCAATGGAACAGCTTACCCTATAAAGACCCGTTGAGTTCCCTCCACATTTGCTCTGCCTCATCGGACGAGTCGTCATTCACGATATTGATCTCCCTGATGGAAACAAATAATCAGATTTCCAATTCAAAATGAATTTTAGACAGATGAATAACTACTGTCACTTTATCTCAAACTATCATATAAACTCTCAAATCAATGGAACAGCTTACCCGAATGCCCATTCGTTTTCCATCATAAATTGCTCAATGTCTTCGGGTGTAAGGTCATTCACGATATTGAACTCAGCCCTCATCTCTTCAATAGTCCTCCCGCTCAATTTGTCTGCAACAGCTTGGCAAGTCATGTCCAGAAGCCTCTTGATGTTCAGATAGTTTGCAGCCTGGTAATTTCATGTTTAAACCAAGCTGTTAAAGGAACTAGCTTATAGATGAAACGCATTAACTGGATTATACAGTCAACAGAGATAGAGCCGTGAGATATATAATGCAAATTTCAATCTAAAATTGTTCATCATATATAATGCAAAAGTTGGCTAGGGTTTTGCGCAAAGTACAACCAAGTTCCAACCAAATTGTTCATCATATACAATGCAAATTTCAATCTAAATTAATGCAAATAGAGACGTACTGTAAGTTAACAGGAACCCTAAGAACTCAATGTGAAAGAAGCCCAAACAACAGAACAAGTTGAAATGAGAGATTTAGATTTATACCGAGACGAGATCAATCAGCGTGTTGTTGTCAACGTTGAGAAACTCCACATCGAAGGCTTTGAGTTCGTCGTCAACAACAGCACGAGGACGAGGATCGGCGGACTCGGAAGCAATAACGTGCTTCTTACAATACTGAATGACTTTAGCGAGGATCTTCCCGGTGACGTCTTGGACAGTAATGGCGTTTTCGGCGGACTTGCCGGCGACGTCCTTAAGGGCCTCAATCATGTGCTTGATTGTCAGCGACTCCGAAGCCACAGCCTCGTCCACTTCGAAGGTCTCGCCATCGCAGCTCTTCAGGAGCACCTTGTTGTTGTTTGATGAGGTCGACATCCTTTCGATTCCAATGGAGGGTTTTGCACGATTCAAACACAGAGCAAAAACCTAGGACGACGTAGGCGGGTCTGGTAATGAAGTTTGGGTTTATATAGCGATGCTAATCCACGAAAAACGATACGAGAAATTCGAATTATTGTAATATCTGCTTGATAAGTTTATATTTTAATGTCAAAATTACTATAAATAACATCAATGTTTATCATGGTTACGTCCAACTTCTTAAAAAAAAAAGTAAAATAGCCCGTGAATTTTAAAGGATGTTACCTTTTTAGTATGGAAATATTTTCAAAAGTTAAATCCGATTAACATTGATGATTGAGCCGGTAACGAAATATGGTCAACAAAATAGCGCGCGAATTTTAAAGGATGTTACCTTTTTAAATATGGAAATATTTCCAACAGTTAAATCCGATTAACATTGATGATCGAGCCGGTAACGAAATAACGTCAACAATATGGCGCGCGAATTTTAAATGATGTTAACTTTTTTAGTATGGAATTATTTTTGACAGTTAAATCCGTTTAACATTGATGATCGGACTGGTAATGAAATAACAAATTGTTGACTTGACATCTTACAATAATTATTTAGTATTTTTTACATTAATTTACAAAAAAAAACTAAAGGCTTCTATAATTATTTAAACAAATATAATTATTTTACTTCTTTACCATTAAAATATTTCTGATACTAGTCCAAATAAATATTATTTAATACAAATATTTTAAAATAGTTTGATAAATTGTAAATTAATAATAAAATAGAAAAACCAAACGATAATTTCAACCCATGTCTCCGCCTATTACCGTCCCACCTTTTGAGACTCAAGCGGTTGCTTTAGACGATGGCGTTCAAGTAACAACCAAATAATTTGGGAGAAGACCGCGCCAAGGGGAAAGAATACGAGTTGCTTGTTAGTGCATGGCTAGACACGAGCAAAAAAATTGTCTAAGGAACCAACCAATCTAGCAACACGTTCTTGTTCTTCTTATCACAACGAAAGGAGGAAAATATAGCATTTCGCTTATGGAAACAGTGTAATGACCACTTCCAAATATTTAATGAATTTGTTTCTAAATTTGCAAGCGTCTATGCAGTGACACAAACAAATGTGAAGAAGATGTTCTTGCGAATGCTTGAGCTTTGTATAGGGAACTACATCCCTTCAAATCAAAGATAAACATGAACACATATGACACATGCTTAGAAATGAACCAAAATGACAAACCTCTATTCAACCAACATCTTCCACACTTATTCTCCAAAAGGATAAAGATAAATAAGTTTAGAACATACACATAAATAACTTTAGAACATGCACATCCAACTCAAATCCTGAAACACCGTTAAGCGAAAGTAAAAATCCAAATAAGTTATTTGTCCGTCTTCTCGTACTAACAAGTCAAAAAACACGATAATTAAATATATATATATATATATATACACCTGCTTAATTATGTAAGCTCTTAACACCGGTCTACAAAAATTCAAAAATGATGAAATATATATATATATATATATATATATATATAATATGAGAACAGTATAAATTATACTAGTGAATAAAATATGAATAGATAATTAATTTTTTAAAATATTAGTGAATAAAATAAAATGATATTTTACGAACATGTTTTGTATTTTTATAAATACTTTTATTCATAACACCAAAAAAAAAAACTTTTATTCTCCTGCCACTGAGACGATCATGCCTAAGTTCCATCACCCTCTCTGCTATAACAGCATCCCTTTTATCTTTCAGTTAATTCGAATCTCCCTCTGGAACAAGAGTCGTACTGTTTGTGTGTTCTCTTTGCCATGGAAATGGAAAGCTCCTCCGACCTTGGAGACGAATTCTACTTGAGTGAAAACGACGAGGCTTTGATCATCGACCTCCGCTCCCTCTACAATGCCTGTTTCCCTCCCGATTCATCCGTTGCCCCCTTAGTGTCGAACACGACGACTAGGGTTATCCAGGAGCAAGATCTGAAGAAGCAGCCACCTGAATTACCAAAAACCGCACTTTTATTTCTCGATGCCATTAGGAAGAATCGTTTAGCTCAGAAGCATATTAAGAGTCAGATATTTTCTCTAGATGTTAAAATGGAGAAGCTTGATGGAGTGATTAAACGTGTTAGGATTCTCTGGGAATTTGACTTACAGGAGAGGAAGAGGATGGCACGACTAAAGCACGATGATCGAGTGCAGTTGATCAAGAAAGGTCCGCTGGAGAATGCTAGTGTGGTTCGTTACAGGAATGTTGCTGAGAAATATAGTAAATGTACTAAGGAGAAGTGGAGCAAAGAGGATAAGACTAATCTGCTGAAAGGTATAATTCAACAGCTTCAGAAATGGCTGTTGTTCAAGTCTGAGGGATGGGCGTCGTTGGTTGGAGTGGACGAGATTATGTCCAGAATTGGGGGTTTTGAGGTGGATCCGTTAACAATCAGATCATTTCTTCCTAATGTTGATTGGGAAGATTTGGTTTCGAATTACCTGCCGAGGCGATCTGCGAGAGAATGTGAAGCGAGATGGATAAACGTGGAGGATCCATTGATTAATCATGAGAAATGGACAGAGTATGAGGATGAAAGGCTATTGTATTATGTAGAGATGGGATACAATTGGATGTGGATTGCAGAATCTTTAGGAACGAATAGAACGGCGTATCAGTGTTTGATCCGGTACCAAAGGAGCCATAATGATAGTTTAACTAAAGGAGAGTGGAGTTGCGAGGAAGATAAGAAACTGGAAGCTGCTGTTAGAACTTACGGGGAGAGTAATTGGGCGGTTGTTGCTAGTCAATTGGAAGGGAGATTAGGTCCACAGTGTGCAAATAGATGGTTGAAGGCTTTGTTACCGTCGAAGCAACGAAAAGGGCGATGGAAGGAAGACGAGGATAAACGGCTCAAGATTGCAGTGACGATTATGGGTAGTAAGTGTTGGCATAAGATAGCTGAGTTTGTGCCGGGTAGAACACAGGCGAGATGTAGGGATAGATGGATGAATTGTTTGGATCCTAGTTTGAACCTTGGTGGATGGACGAAGGAGGAGGATGTGAAGTTGGAAGAGGGTATTAGAGCATATGGGTATTGTTGGGCTAAAATTGCTAAACTTGTTCCTCCACGGACTGATAATCAGTGTAGAAGGAGATGGAAAGCTCTGTTCAAAGCTGAAGCTATTGGAGTGAATGATAAGTTGCCAAGGAAAAGAAGAATGGGTAAATCTGGTACTAGCAAGCCACTCAAAAGAAGATTGAAGTCTGCCAAGGCAGAAGAGTGGGAAGATTTGCCATTAGCACTCGTATTCGGAAAAAGCCTAGTATGAAGGTGTAACTAGATCATCTGTTACTGTTAGATGATATGCACATCTAAGAATCACTCACAACATTACTAGCTTTCTATCCAGACTTTGAACTAAATCAGTAGACAGTAGATATTGCATGTGTCACTTGAACTTATTTGAAGCAGAACCAATTAAATTATCAGTTATTGGCAATGTTTGAGAGAAGGAAGACTTGCAAAAGATGAATTAGAAGCAGAAGGCCGTAATCTCCAATTCAGAAAGAACTTTGGACACATTTAGAACTACTTCAATCTCAAAGTATCATATAAACTCTAAAACACAACTGCAAGAAGATCAAATGTAACACTGTCAATGGAACAAATCAACAACAATGAAACCAGACTATTTGGTGTATACAAGTATGGATCAATGTTTTCTCGAAACTGTAACCACCAACCAAAAGTTGCAATCGCAGAGCTACGAGCTTATAGACATCAGCAAGCTAGTATTTAACACCTCAAAAAGAACAGCTACTTTCAAATGCTTACCTAAATGTCAATGGGGCTTCCCTCGTAAATGCCCATGCAATTTCCCTCCTAATTTGCTCTTCCTCCTCGGCAGTGTAGTCATTCACGATATTGAATTCTGCCCTGATCTGTTCAGGCGTCCTCCCATACAATCTGTCTGCAACATATTTGCAAGTCAAATCCAGAAGCCCCTTGATGTTCAGATAGTCTGCAGCCTGGTAATTTCAAGTTTAAACCACACTGTTAGAGGAAATAGCTAGTTTCTAGATGAAACGCATTAGCTAGATTATGCAATCAATGGACAAAGAATTATGACATACAGAACATATATAGTTATAATAAACATTGCCGGTGGTTTTAAATGGGAATATTACGCATGGTATCTTGAATCTCGATCTTTACAATTGCCCCAAAATCAGCCACTTTTGGATTCTTGTTCTTGGTAGCAAATTACTCGCTTACCACAGAACCAAGTTCAACCAAATTGTTCAGTATATATAATGCAAATTTCCATCTAAAATCAATGCAAATAGAGGCATTCTGTAAGTTAACTGGAACCCTAAACAACAGAACAAGTTGAAAAAAAGAGAGTTATACCAAGATGAGATCGAACAGCATTTTCTGGTCAAGTTTGAGAAACTCGACATCGAAGGCCTTAAGTTCGTCATCAACAGCAGTAGGAAGAGGATCGTCGGAGTTGGAAGCAAGAACGTGCTTCATGCAATACTCAATGATTTTAGCGAAGGTCTCGCCGGTGACGGTCCGGATAATAAAGGCCCTGTCCGCGGACTTGCCGTTTGGCTTAGGCATAGCGCTGTCGTCGGACTTGCCGGTGATGTTTGCGAGAGGCATGGCGCTGTCGTCGGACTTGCCGTTGGCGTTAGCGAGAGGCATGTCGGTGTCGGAGGACATGCCGTTGGCGTTAGCGAGAGGCATGTCGCTGTCGGAGGACATGCCGTCGACATCCTCAATAAAGTGATTAAACTGAATCATGTCCCTGATTGTCAGCGATTCCGAAGCCACAACCACATCAACCTCGAAGATCTCGCCATCGCAGCTCTTCAGGAACACCTTGTTATTGTTCTTGTTGCTTGATGATTCCGACATCTTTTCGATTTCAATGGAGAATTTTGCGCGATTCAAACACAGAACAAAAGGAGGGTAAAAAACGACGTAGACACAGCAGGAGGCGGGACGAAGGAGAGTGTAAGCAACAAAAAATGATCAGAAATCTAAGGAGGTTTGGGTTTATATAGCGAGTCTCGCAGCATGTGCTTGATAAGTTTATATTTAATCAATTATATTTGATGTATTGGTATATATGAAGATTAATAATTCTCAAGTGAATATCATGTAACTATGTAAAGTAAATACTCAAATTAATTACGCGAACCCTTGTAATGAAAGTAATTAATGAAATCGTTTGGTTATGTAGTTTAATATTATATAATTTTGTAAGTTTAGTGGTATATTTTTAGTAGGACTAGCATCGGTCCAAAACCGCAAACGCAAACCGAACCGCAAACCGCATACCTGAAAAACATGGACCGCAAACCGAACCGCAAATTTGCGGTTCGGTTTGCGGTTTGAACCGCACGGTTGCTGTTCGAACCGCAAATGAACCGCAAATTACGGTTTGCTTGCGGTTTTGCGGTTTTCGGTTTTTTTGCGGTTTATTTTTACAGTTTGCGGTTTTTTTGCGGTTTGCGGTTTTTTTGCGGTTTTTTTTGCGGTTTGCGGTTTTTTTTGCGGTTTGAACCGCAAACCTCAAAACAAAAACTTGCGGACCGCAAACCGAACCGATTACGTGCGGTTCGGTTGCGTTTGGACCGCAATCTGCTCAGCCCTAATTTTTAGCGATGATAATATTTTTTAATGCATGTATTGATTATAACAGTATTGTATATTAATAAAATAAAATAAAAATTCTCCAAATAAATGGAGAATTTTCCAAATAGTAAATCTGTTGGATTTGATAAAAATATAAAGGGTAGATTTTTACTTTTAATTATTCAAAATTTGAAGAAGAATTTAGAAAAATTGTTTGGATGCTCTAATAGTCTCTTACCACTATTACTCTATTAAAAATATCTATAGCATAAACTCATTTAATAAATATACCACTATATAGAGTAAAATTAGGTGTCTACAATTCAAAAGACTGTAAAAAGCCTATTTAACTTAATTCTAACAAGTCGAAGAGATAGCAGTATGTACAGGCTATATCAAAGCCGTGTAATGTACAAAGATAGGAAACTGGCAACTCTGCACAATATCATATCAGCTCATCACTTGGTCAACTACGCTGATGAAAATAAATATCAAATGCAAAACTAAATGGTAATCAAGCATATAGAGCACCTAATGATTGCATGTTATCCATGCTTGGGCAAGCAGCTCAGACCCGGTTGGATCAAGACCAAACTGGATATCTGCATGATCCTTGCGATGATGTGTAGGTTTTGTCCATGTAAACTCATGAATTTCTTTAATGATACAATAAGTTTAATATCTCGTTAAGTACTAGGCAGAATAACAAGTTATTCCACGAGACAGAGAATGAAAGCTGAAAATTGATTGGTTTACACTGATTGACAATGGGGGTGTGCTTTACAAGTGAAGAGCTCAAGAAGAATTTCATGCATACTTTGGTGTCAATTTTACAACCAGTTCCCGTTACAAGATAGACCGCCCCACTGTGAAACCCATTATATGAAAGGTGAATATACGAAAATGAAAGCTTACTGCTTTCTGTTGATGTCGTAAAGCACGCATGCATCTGCAGCGGTTTTGAGCTGCAAATGGAATATATAATCCAATCAAATCCATAAGAATGTAAGCAACCAAAGAGGATCAATTGTTCCTTCTAGTTTAGACTTATGCCATAAGCCTAGTTTACCCTTCAGAAGTTTAAGTTAGGTAGAATTTGTGGTGGCTTTAAAATGTCAAGTGACACGAACCTAAATTGTGGAAAATTATAACTAACTCAAAGATGGAATCAAATACCTGTATCACATTGATTGTTTGCTTAATGGTCCATCCAAATAGAGAGAAAGCTAACAGGGAACAAAGGGCCAGATTTTGCTTCCCCGATGCATAAATAACCTACACGAGAAGATGATAAAAAAGATGAGAAGAATGAATTCCTTCAAAGCATTAGATTAAAAAGAAAGGGTTCATACTTCAATCAATTCTTACATTGATCACATCTTCATTCTGGGTCTTTGCAAGAAGGAAGAGGATTATGTACAAAACCTGTTCAGTATTCAAATATTAGTTGTTCCTAATATAAAAGATCATTGCTCTACATTAGCACACTAATTACCTCACATGCCACGCAACAATAAGCCATAAAAATCCGATTTCCATAATATGCCTTGAAAAGCCAGTTGGTGCTGTCCTTTACATCTTTGTGACTAGCCTTGCCTGATAAGAAAGTACTGAAAACAAACATGACCGATATAAACAAGTCGGATTTTGAATTTCCTGAAAGAACAAATGCAAAGATATATATAATTGGTCTCCTATAGTAGAATAGCCTAGAGTGACAGACAGTTAGCTCAATAATTAAACAAATGTCGATACCTGTACATTTGTAACCAATGGCTGCTGATGTCCAAAGCGAGCAAGAACAAGAAGATTAAACCAGGCCTGCAGAAATTTCTCTAAAGCAAGGATCAGATGTCTATATATCTGTGTTAGAAAGCAAATACCCGTTAATTAGGATTAAAATTAAACTACCTGTATACTTGGGAAAGTACAACGAGCAAACAGGCAGTGCTAATCCTGAAGCAAGACAACATTCAATGGGATTGAGATATTCAAAGGTAGAATAACAGCATTCATTTGGTTATGGATGAAGAGGAAAGCTGACGGACCTATCTGTCACCATGTCCAGAACAGCTCCAAAAGTGGATACTGGGAAGATGCAAACACAATAGTCAAAGGTAAGATAAACACGATTTTCGTCACCATGAAGTTAATTTAAACATCACAATCCTTAACTGTTATGAGATAACAATCCTTGATATAAAGCACAAAACCAGAGGAAATGATACAGTGCTTGAAATGATAAAACTGAATACTGCATCAACATCGATACAAACAAGGCTGCATCCATAAGCAGTGGTCGTCCAAGCAACAAAACTAATCTCGCATCTCTAGATATATCTAAACCGTAATATGAAATCTATAATTTCACAAGGCACTTCATCCAAATATTACAGTCAAGCCAAACATCCTATCTCATGGTTTAGAAAATGCATACCTTGATTGAACTTGCGAGCAAACCATCCATCCAGTCCATCAAACACAAAGCTACAACAGAAGAGGCAGTAAATTTACATTTCACACTTGTTTGTATCCATAAATAGCTACCAGTACGCTGAAGACACAAAATAAGCTCCAAATTACATCAATCACCTTATAAAGTACAGAATGACAAAGAGCTCTTTGCTGGAGAAACAGATTGCAAAAGCATAACAGTTCATCAAAACTCTGATGTAACCTGATCAAATACACGCAACTCATCACGTACTGTATTGTTGAAACAAACACAGGTCACTGAATCGATGATGCAACCGCAAGCGAGAACCGCGAAACTCACCAATAATGTTAGGTATGTAGAGATATATCGTTGACATTCGCAGTTTCGATTTATCTGTCATCTTATCCACTGCCATAAAAAAAAAACGAATCAGAGATTCAAAATCTCAATCTGTTTCAATCCAAACCTTGGCCACATGAAATTGAAAATGAAATTTGAAGCGTAATCCAGCAATACGAGTTTAATCATCTGAATCCAGAACATAAACATGATTAAGGAGGCGTGCGAATTTCACATAACTGAATCGGAGACTAAAATCTAAAAGCCTAGGGTTCAGAAGAGAGTAAATTAGAATTCGTAAATTCGTAAATTCGTAATTATTTGACTAACCTTTCGAGATCGTAGAATCTCCAAACTACGACTGAACGTTCACGGATTCTTCTTCTGTTCTTCCTGAACTGGTGAATTTTGACAGCAACAGCACTTGATTTGATGAGGCGATGAAAGAAACTCCCAATTGGATTCTTGGAACCTTCGTCTGTCGCTCTAAAAGCTAGAAAAGAAGAACGAACCGAGTTCTTCTGGGCGGTTGAAAATACAATGGGCTGTTATGACGTGTGTAGATGCGAGTTTGAATGTTTGATACTTTGATTTATGCCATTGGTTTGTAAGAGGATTTCTTTAGTATTATTTCCTAAAGGGACCAAACAATAATGACCTTAAAAATTCGGAAATGCTTTTTTAAAGAACGAATCGAGATCTCTTGGGACCCCTGCTGCTCAGTGCTCACTCTTGTATTGATATTTTATTGCCAAATAAAGCATTTTAACACCCTAGCGTAAGTTATTGTAACACTAACGAGATTATATTCCATTATATTATAATACATTATTAGCCCATCTGGTGATAAGGGTAAAATTGTCATTTCCATTTGACAGGCATTGGGCCTGTCCAAAACCGGATTTGGGCCATGTGAGATGAGCCGGCCCAATCAGAACAAACCAGATTCAGGCCCAAGAATATTGGAATCCTTTTGAAACTTCCTTAATTATCACTGAACGTATGTTCGGTCGTCTCCGGCGCATTAGTCGCGTTTATTATATATGAAAAAGAGGCTAAGTAGTACGCACACGGGGATAACCCGACTCCATACATCATCATGCAAAAGATCCACTACACCCTCGGAAGGGTCACGCTATACATTAAGCCCCACAGGGAAGTCAAAAGCAAGAGAAGCTAGAAATACCCGCAACTTTATTCGTCTCGCGGAAGGCATGACGGGTTTGGATAGTCCAATCCCTTCTGATATAGTTTTGGCACTTAAATACCAGACTGACAAGGGCATGAAGGGTTTGGATATCCAAACCCTTCTGATAATGATGATGAGATTATGAGAATTGAAAATTCTTCCTCAAATTTTTCATCGGGAGGGAAAGGATTAATAGGTAATAGAGTTTTTTTCTCATATTAGGAATCAAATCGAAGGAAAAATGAAGAAGTTGCATTCGTTTTAGGGTCCTCAATTGAGTTTCGAGCGTATGTGTCAAGAACTAATACCAATCTAATCAGGTTTTATGAAAATAAAAGTTGTGTTTTACTAGATCGATTGACACGTGTCATTCAACGGACTCGAAAAGCACCTAAACATGACATTGATGAAGGGAGCAAGGTTAGTTGCATGCAAGGTGTGAATTGCAATAGGAGAAGAGAGAAGAGATAAATTCTTGAAATGAGATGATCAAGGCAAAGAAGACTATATTCTTATCCTACTCTTCCACTAAAGACATTCTAAAGTGGTAAACACAATGGAAATTACACTCCAACCACTTTTAATCAGTAGCCCCCATGTATATTTTGCATGCTTAAATTGCAAGTGTTTGTATGTTATACTTAGATCTAATGTAATATATTATGCTAACTAAGAGAGGGATATATATGCTCAAAATATGTATCATTTAATTTCCTATATTTAGTATTTTTTTAAGCAAATTCATCATCAAAATTTACCCAAATTTTCTTTTTTTCACTCGTGTTGTTCCTTTTCTTCTTTCGTTCCTCCAATTTTTTATTATTTGATAACGAAAAACAGTCATAATGTAATCATCGAGGATGAAAACGCGAAGTTTGGAATCATCAGAAAAGTTAATGTTGGATGTCGAGATTCCTAAATTGGTCAACCGATCAGCACATACAATTGATTTCTCTTAAGACATGCTTAATCTGAACTTCGTAAAAAACCAAAATTCACCCCGAAATCGGATATATTCGTCTCGACCTCCCACGGAAAACTCAAAAAAAACTTGAAGTGTTTGATGACACGTTGTCACCCTTAATTTCGATCTTTTTATTTAATTTAATAACTTCTTGCAAGCTCGTTTTTTGAGCAAAAGATTATGCTTTTACCACCTAATTGATTATGTGTTCCTCCAATTGGATGTGTGTGTTATTTCTGCCTTTTTTTCTTCTCATTCTGTTTGTTGGTTCTTATTTATCTAACAACCTCTTCGTATGTTGTTTAATGTAGTCGTTTGATACACTGTACATCTCTAGTTTATTGAGGACTCATTTGAATCGAAACTCAATGAGGATATTAAGACCTTGGACTCCAACAATAACCATTTTCATTTTACCTTTTCTAAAACCGTTTTCATTTTACCCCTTCAATCACTCTAACCCGAAGAAAAAGGGAGGGTAAGAGTTATGTGTAGGTACGTTGAGGCATTTGAAGAATATGATTGTCCTTGGCCAGGCAGAAGATCCAAAGAGACCATCGGGAAAAAGATGTGTTGTTTGATTGTCACACACTCTCTATCCTCATCAGTTGACACGTCCGCTTATATACCAAGTTTTTTCAACATCACAACTTTGGATCATCATCTCCTCCTACTGTCCTACACAAAGTGACATATATTGCAAGAATCACGTACTCTACCTAGCTAGCTCCAATGCCTCCAATCAAACACTATTCACAATAGTCTCACTTTTGTTCACTCAAAAACTCTCACTCAAAAACGTTTATAATGTTAGTTTATAAGAAAAACCGAAACAATGAAGCCTCCTACTTTGCGAGATTTCAAGAGGAAAAGTTTGTCTCAATTTACTAAGCGCAAAGACAGAACCGAAACAATAAAGCTTCGTAATGACCTCCTTCAGATAAGTCGAAGAGAAACTATCATGAACCAGGCACAAGCTTTCCCTCATTTCTTTTTTCCCCCCCTCTCGTAATGCTCTCAAGTTGTAGGGTTTGGAGGAGAATAACGGTACAAAGCTTTCGAGAGCTTAAGTACCTAGGTCATAAGAAAGTTGAAAAGTGATCACGTGAAAAAGCACGTTGGGCGTCCAATAAAGACGTTGGAAGAGCCCGAGCTTTGACATGATGAGACCCATCAAACCCGTCAATAGTCAATAACAAACAACTTTATGTGTCAAAGTCTGATACAGACGGACCGGTAGAGCGGGGTCGTGTGCATACGAGCGCACATGCGCATTAGGCCTAAGACCAACACATAAACCCGACGAGGTTCCATCCTAAAACCAATTGGCAATAGGAGGAGTAGCTCACCGAGCTTATATACTAGGCTCAGAGTGTCCCCATCTTTCGATGTGAGACCTTATTATCTTCAACACGCCCCACAAGTGCAACTAGAGGATATAGACCGAGTTGCACTTGTCCACAAGTTAGGATCACGAGCCGAATTGAAGCTAACCGCTCTGATACCATGTCAAAGTCTGATACATCCGGAACGGTAGAGCGGGAGTCGTGTGCATACGAGCGCACATGCGCATTAACCCCAAACCCAACACATAAACCCGATGAGGTTCCATTCTGTCCACCGACCTTATTTTCTAGGCTCGGAGTGTCCCTATATTTCGACGTGGGACCTTATTATCTCCAACACTTTAAAGATCAACATAAATGTCAAAGTCCGATACAAACATATTGTAAAATAAGGGTCGTTTTTATACGAATACACATACATATTAGATCCAAGCCTACCAATAAACCATAACAAAAGATCACCAACCTTATTTCGGAATTTCCGGGTTCGTTTTACTGAATTTGTGGGAACTGAAGCATTGAATTGACCTCTATTGTAGGGTACCTGAGGAGAAAGAGGAGCTAGGGTTTAACGGTGACCGTCCACGTGTCCAAACCCATGCATGAATACGAGCCCACCATCAACAGAATTCACCTTTGAAAGATTACTTTCCTGAGCCGAGACAGTCGCACTTTCCCAAGTGTTGCTTTCTTCACTGAGACGTGGCGTGAATCTACCGTTGAACGTACGAACTAGCAAGCGCAAATGGCAAAGAATTTAAGGGCAAAATTGATTGCCCAAATATGCTCAACTTCAAGGTGATCACGTGCAAATCGGCGCCAAACGTTTGGCGGGTATTAACAAACAACCTAGGCAGAATTATAACGTTAGAGCCATTAGCCTCTCTATATTTGGTGTAATCAAGGGCCCGTTTGGTTTTAACTCTGAAATCGAAAACGGAACGGAAACGAATCTAGTCAATACATATACCCTTATTCATGAAAGCTTTTTGGAATCATTCATTCATTGTGGTTTGAAGTAATTGGAATAGAGTTGGATTACTTTAGGGTAACAAAATGTGGAGAATCAAGTGCATTTTGCCTTAAACCACAAGGAATGATTCCATACAATTTCATGAATAAGGATACAGATATGGACTAAATTCGTTTCCATTCCGTTTCCGTTTTCGGGGTTGGAAACAAACGGGCCCTAATTCCCTGTAGTATGGATCAGTTTGGTGTTAGTTGTTAAAGCATATGTCAAGGGAAAGTGTACCACATATAAACCAAATGGAATGTGACATGTAGGACCCAAATGGACATATCAATCACCAACCACAATTCCAATTTACAAGAGTTCCTTTGGTTTGGAGGTAAAAAGTGTAATTTTTGTTAAGTTTTTTTTTACCTTTTCAAGATTTATACCAGTTTTAGGCTAACCGCATCTCACTCCGTCTATAATGCTATTTATGCACGGTATTTTAACCAACCTGCGAATGGACACGATTCATACTGCCACTAGGGATGACATTTCACTTACATCCAGTGAACATCTAAATCGCCGACACAAAACCAAGTGAATATCCGAAAAGTAAGGTGATGGGTGAAGGTATTACAAGCACCATATCACTTTATACACCATAAATTTCATATTTTTTGTATACAGGGTATTAAAATATAATAGAATGTAACAATATTCATAATTTTTATTCACTTTCAGATGTACCTGAACCACCAGTTCACTAAGAGGGTGACATGTGGATGCACCCAATAAGATTAGCCGAAGGGCGATGAAAGAGATCACCCACTCATCACCCGACTTATCGTCATCCCTATGGATCACCTTATGGATAAAGGATGATGCACTTGATAAGGTTAACAAATGGGTAGCGAAAGTGGTTTATTTACCCATTACCCAACATTTCGGAATTGCACATACATGTTAAGTACGAGGCCAATACATAAGTTTGACGGTTTTTAAATTTAACGTTCATATTCGATAATGGTGAATGTTTAAAATATCTACTTATGTTTTCTATATTTCGTCTCAAAAGCATAAATATTAGCAAAATTATTGTTATTTTACCAACTTTTATAAAAAATATTTATAAAATTTGGACAGGGAAAACTGGAAAAGTACGTAATAATGTAGAAGTTTCTTTACAAAAAGATTGCAACTTTAGTTTATAATAATATAAATGTTGCCTAACTAACAAATGAAAGAATTGTACATAAATCAAACCATGTTTCCTTATTCTTCATCCAAACACTCCAATCACTGGTCGCATTACTAAGATATTAGTTGTTCCATGATATTTACAGGGAGATAGTTCGAGAACTAATGATTGTCTCAATTATAAACCCCGTACAATCAACGTTAATTATCAATTAAGGTGGTAATTAAAATGTTTATTTTATTCCACGCGTACAATATTGCCGGAACCACCAAATAATTACTTTCAATTTACGGGAATGAAAACGAATCTAGTCCATACGTATGCCCTTATTTATGAAAGTTTTTGGAATCATTCCTTATAATTTGAAGTAATTGGAGGAGAGTTTGATTACTTTTGATACCCTACAGGGTAACAAAATGTGGGAAATCAAGTGCATTTTGCATTAAACCAAATGAATGATTCCATAAAATTTCATGAATAATGATATGCAGTGGCGGCCGCAGGATTTTAAAAGGGGGGCGTAATTTTATTTTCGATAAATATATCTAGGAAAATAAAATAGCGATAAAAACAAAGTCAATATGTCATCTACTTACAATAAACAAAAATACAAAAAAAACATTACATTTAAAACGTTACACTATAGCCGCCGTCTAGGACCGCACCTCTATTTGTGTTTTTATTATCTTTGTCCTAGACAACGCGTTTTACAAATAATAGTGCGGTCTAAGACCGCGCTTCTACTTCAAACAACAAATCTCGTGCATTTTGGTGAATTATTTCACTCCGAGCCTAAAACGGAAAATTCTTTTGAAGTTTCGTTTACTTTGGCAAAACATCCAAAACAACATTTAAATATAACACAAGAATATTTATATTTAAAAAATTAATAAATCGTAGAAATTTTTTTTATAAACGAGAAGCCACAACCCATTTTAAAACGTTTTTTTTTTCGGAGGGTGGGGCGGCTGCCCCACCCTACCCCTAAGGGCCGCCCCTGATTGATATGTATATGAACTAAATTCGTTTCCATTGCGTTTCCGTTTCCGGAGTTGGAAGTTGGAACCAAAGGGGCCTACTATTTTTGAAATATTACATAGAGATGTTAAGCTGCTACCAAATAATGGCCCACAAGGAACATTAGCATGTTAGGGTATTTTTGATCACCTTATCATATTTACGATATTAGTACACGAACCGGGTTCAAACAAATGCAAATATACATCTTAAGATGTACTTAATGTAGAGATGAAAACCGGGTTCGGACTTCGGACCCATGGGTTCGGGTGGAGCTTATTGCTTACCTAAAAAGTTGAGGATTCAATTTTGTTTAAGGATTTGCCAGCCTCTCAATTCTAACTTTGCACCTAAAAGTTCTTTCTATATCCATAGCCAACGCACATTAGCTAAACTTATATGTTTACAAATTTACATCAAATGAATCTACCATATAATCAATAACTCATGGTACATTTTTTTTTACAGGTTTTGACACATGATACGTTCATACGGACGTGTGAACCCCACGTTATTTGGTTCAACCGGGCCCATCATATAGGGTTCCCTCCGAGCAACTATATAAACTTGAAAATACTCTTCTTGATTCCACATCTCTTCCAAGTTCCAAGTGAACATCGTCGATGGACATGTTTACGAGTCATCTAGCATATCATCTAAACGAAGAACCCGAGTTTAACTCGGAGTCAGACTCCACATCCTCATTTCATCACTGCATAGCCACTCTCTCAGGCCACACCTCCTACATATCCTCCCTCACTCTAGCCGGAAAATTACTATATTCCGGCTCATCGGATGGTGAAATCCGATCATGGAAGCTTGATTCTACCTTGTATGAATCCGACAGCGAGAATCCGGGTAGCAACATGGTGGCTCTTGGAAAAGGTGCAGTTAAGTCCATGAAACTTCTCCATGACAAGCTCTTTAGTGCTCATCAAGACCATAGAATCCGGGTTTGGAGGCTGAAAGCTTGTGAACAAAGTCAGCAGAGTTCGCGGCTGGAGCGTGTAGCGACACTGCCTACACTAAGTGACCGAGCCATGAAGCTACTAAACCCGAACAACCAAGTGGAAATCCGGCGCCACAAGAAGTCAACATGGGTTCACCATGTTGATGCAGTTTCAGCTCTAACATTATCAAGAGACGATTCACTATTGTACTCGGTTTCTTGGGACCGGACAATCAAGATCTGGAGAACAACCGACTTCAAGTGCTTGGAGTCAGTTACTCGAGCTCATGAAGACGCAATCAACGCGATTGCAGTATCCGTGCAAGGAGACATCTACACCGGATCAGCTGATGCAACAATCAAAGTTTGGAGAAAACCTCCACTAGAAAAGAAGCATTCTCTTGTTGCGACACTAGAGAAGCACAAATCAGGGGTCAATGCACTTGCATTAAGTGTCAATGGAAGCTTGCTGTACTCTGGTGCATCGGATAAATCCGTGCTCGTTTGGGAGATCAAGGAAGGAGAAGACAATATCAGAGTTGTAGTCAAGCTTAAAGGCCATTCAAAGCCTGTTCTTTGCTTGGCTGTAGTTTCTGACTTGATTTGCAGTGGATCAGCAGATAAAACCATCAGGGTTTGGAAAGGATATGGAGGGAATTACTCTTGTTTAGCTGTTCTAGAAGGTCACCATGGCCCAGTCAAGTGCTTAGCCATGGAGGCTCATCAGTATAACTACTTAGTTTACAGTGGAGGTTTAGACTGTGATGTTAAGGCTTGGCAGATTTATGTTCCTCCTTACTAAGGAGCTAATGCTGTATAACAGTAAGTTTCCAGTAGTTGATGCCTAAATTATGAATTCAAGAAGCTTTTGTTTCTTAATGAGTAATTGGTTGGTGAAATCCAATGAAAAGAGGGCTATAAAAGCAAAAGATAAAAGGCCAGATACATACCTTGGCCTAATTTTGCTCATGTCACACTTCTTTAACAGACTAGACAACGACGGGTAACCTGTGATATATTAACATAATGGATAATGCATTAGAAAGAAAAGAAAAGCAAGATTGCACATGTAGGAAAGCTAATAAAACAGGTCAGAAGATTATGCTTAGAGCAATCAAGTGACAGTAACAAAGCTAGAGAAGAATCGAAAATCAAATTTAGTGCAGTCTACTTGTAGTCAAGAAAGGAGGCATCTTTGACATACCAAAATTTTTTTGACTTTGAGTAGTCAGCAATAGCAAATGAATGGAAAGGAATATGAGTAATCAAATTATTCTTCACTTTCATCACTAGATTCGAATCCATAGTGTTATTTTGTGCTTTAAAGATACCACCCACCCCCTCTTAAAATCTGAGATTATTATGGGTATGTTTCACAGTCCCTTTCAATGATAACATGTAAATCAGTTTCCATTTGAGTATAGACAGAAGACCTCACAACTAACACCAGCAATTAATAATGCAAAATTTGGCCACCATCCACAAGTGGAACTAGATGCCTGAGACTCTGCAGGGTAAAAACGCCACTAGTTTACTATCAGCTATAGAATGGGGGATGTACATTTGAGCAAGTGTCTTCAGAGTTCAGTGACAGCATTTGCATTCTTTTATCCTGTCAGAAAAAGCAGCACAGAACAATTAAGCCCAGCAGCTTTCTAACTCTTCAGTCCATACACTAAGAATCCAGCAGGCCAGCACACGGGCTTCGGCCGGCCCAAACACAATCACCTCGAGTTCAAACCCAACATTCATCTTGCCCTTTTTCATGGGAAAAATTACTTTTAATAACCATAAGAAACTGAACACAGATCAACTAATGGAAAATTGGAAAGCAATTTACCCAATAATACAACAGCGGAATGAAGTCATAAAGGTGCAATGAACTGCACTACATTCTTTGACAGTAGTAGATGAGGTTAATTCGACATCAACATCGAATTTTACAAGGATAAGTTTCAGGAAATGCTTTGAGAAAGCAAATTGAACTGCACTACAGTCTACAGATAGTGGATTCCTCCAGAAAAGGATCCAACTGAGAACAATTGAATTCTTTTTATAGCGAAGTCTTGTCCAGAGCATTGAAGTAAGGATGATCCATAGCTGCCTTGGCTGAAATCCTTTTCGATGGTTCATAACGAAGCATCTTCTGCAGATACAAAATCGAGGGGGGGAAATTGCTTCATTGAATCTTCACAGCTGATTACTCTCACAGAAATCAAAAGAAAAAAATAAGGTTCACAGTTGTTTCGATAACTTACGGATAACAGGTCGAGACCTTCCTCGTCCAAACCGGGGACAGCTGATGAAAGTGGTCGAGGATTCCATTGTGGGTACTCATGCCAATCCTTCAACTTTGTCACCCCTGGCCACATGTTCTCATTAGGCGTACCCAATAACCTGAAAATGTGCAGCAGCTGTTGCAACTCCGAGTCACCTTGGAAGATAGCTTGCTTTGTGACAAGTTCAGCTAAAAATTAACAAAAATGAAGAAGCAAGTGCCTAGTTAGAATACTCTCTGATTGAAGCAATTTGCAAGCACTGTATCAAAAATGACTTGAAGCGTAGGAGGGGATACCAAAGATACAGCCAACGGACCACATGTCTACACCAGTAGAATAATGAGTACCGCCAAGGAGGACTTCAGGAGCACGGTACCAGAGAGTCAAAATCTGTTACAAATTGCCCAATTCGAGTTATGATCAAACGTATTTTATGAGTACCAACTGAGCAATGAACAGTGGTTTTATTGAGAGCTTGGTTACCTCGTGAGTGTATTTCTTCAGGGGAACTTTGAAAGCGCGGGCAAGTCCAAGATCAGCTATTTTAAGTGCCATGGTCTTGCGGTCCATCAAAAGATTATGAGGCTTAAGGTCCCTGGAAAGATTAAAAAGTTTCCATAAGAGATTGTCGCAAAATATCATCCATGAGAAGCAGAGATCCAGGTATGTTAACTCTACCTGTGAATAACTCCATGGCCATGGCAAAATGCTACACCTTTGCACAATTGATACATCAGACTCTGCAAATTTGAACATACACCCTCAATTGGAAGAAGATCACTTAATTAATTCTTGAAATTTTTGAAAAATTTGAAATAAGAGGGAAAACCTTAATGATTGGTGCTGGAATTGAATCTCCAGTTTGACGGAAGGTCCGAATGAATTTCTTAAGATCAGTATCCATGTATTCAAAAACCAAGTAAAGGACGGTTTTCCCCTCTTTGTTCTGCCCTTGTTTGACATCAAGTAACCTAATCATGGAATTAGGATTTCAGAAGTGACGAAAATTCAAAACAAGATCACTTCAAGATAATCAAGAAATCCCGTTCTGGATTTCTAATGGTCGAGGCAAGATGTCAAAATAACCAACTAAAATGAACTACAGAACGACGATGATTGGCAGTAGAGAATGATATGAAACAAAAGCTTGTATGTATACCTGACAACATGAGGATCACGAGAGAGCATACGGAGTATGGAGATCTCGCGAAGAGTAGTGGGAGGGACACCTTCTTCATCTTCATGAAGACGAGTCTTCTTGAGGGCGACGATCTTGCCAGTTGCCTTCTCTCTAGCTCTGTAGACCTTGCCGTAAGTGCCTTCTCCGACTTTCTCGAGCTTCTCGAATGCGTCCATGGCGGAAATGACTTTTTCCTCTTCCATCGTCAATTCTCTGTGTCTCTTTTTTTTTGAAAACCCTAAAAAATGGAAGAAGAGCGTATGTGAGAAGCCCCTTTATAAGAGCCGTTTCTTTCTGTGGGGTTTTGGATCCGTTGTCCAACGGCTCCGTCTTTCAAATTTCAAAATCGATGCGCGTAAGTCGTAGCATTCCTCACTTGCGCAAGGCAAGGCTGGCCATTTTTTTTTTTCACTTTCCACTTTTATTTCGATGATTTTTTTTTTTTTTGTTAGAATTGGACTTCACTATATCTCACTATGTGCAATTTCAAGAAATCGAGAAAGGAATATTGGAGGTTTTCTTTCTCGGTAGTTTTTTCCAGTAAAAAACATCGTCACTCTTGAATCATCTTCATCAACAAAACCACCAACATTCTTAGTGATATTGATTGACCAAGATCTAGACTTTCTAGCCCGAATCGTCCAACATTCGCCTCTATAAGATAAGAACAAAATAGTTGACCGAGTTCCTCCTCTTTGGAAGTCTCAATCAAACAATACTTCATTCGTTTTTCTTCTCAATTGAACTATCCGTTTGTTGAATCGGGGTTGGCTTCTTGTTAAGTAAAGGTCTTCCAGTTTTAACAATCATCATTCTTGTATGACGGCTCGTTCATAAGAAGGATGACTCCTCCTATTCCTCCCCCTTATGTTGCCGTTTTACTCAAAACTGAATCGGTTTTCCACCAGATCTCTATAGTTGAATATAAAATCCGAATAAACAAAACGACTTTGCACAATTACTCGATCTTCTCGTTTGTATTAATGAATAATACATTTTGTAGGAAGAGCAAAACAATTTCTCTTATTGTAAGTCTATCGACCGGTGACTTTTTGCTTTTATTTTGTATCAAGATTAACCTATTTCACCCCTATTGTGTCCCTTTACATGTTCACGAGATTTGTCTCATACTTGGCTTAACGAGAAAGGGTCGTTTTAATACTATTTGAAAGCTCAACTAATATATTATACTTATGAACCATATTTAAATCACTTGATACTCGGGCTTAGCTTAGTTTGAACTGCGGATATTCATATAATTTTAGTCCTTATATGAATTATATGAATTTTGTAGCATGATAACCCAATTTCCACTTTTATGAATTAAAATTTATCTTTATCCAATATCAACATAAACAATAACAACCTACAATTCTAACAACATCTCGCTCCTAATATGGTCTAATCATAGGGGAGACCCCAAAGAATGATTTGATGTTCATTTTAAAGTGTGTTAAAAAAAAAAGCAACAATCGATCGTCATTAGAGTTTCTTTGTCTCACGCTTTCTAGCCGATGGTACGGGGTACGCTTGATTTTGCGAGCTTCGACTAGAAGAAGTGTTGAATTTGTTTGTAAGAAGGAGTCGTGGATAGGTGATCGAACTCTAAATGCTCTCTAGGAGAATCCAAATTTGAGGTTTTCACTGGTGGTCCCTAGATATTGTACTCTACACTGTTTCTACAAACTTGTTCTCAGTGTTTAGCCTCATGATTAATTGCATTAATCATGTTATAACGATAGTAGAATTATATACGTGGCGTCATAACTAGCCCACGAATGCTAATCCCGAGACCCAAATCCTCGTCACCAGCCGCCATTGTCATCTTATGAGCTATGAACACCCGGCCGAAATACGTGAACCGGTTCATCCACTGGTCAGGACCCGACCCGGTTAGATGGAAATCATGGAAACGAACCAATGGATCGCGGCCCAAAGTTCTTGTAAGTGAATGGGAGCGGGTGTTCAGAGACCGTCTGTAGTAGTTAGATACCGCGATAACGTCAGCTTCTAGGACTTGTTTGGTTAGGTAGGTATTGTACACGGGGTTGAAGGCATGGATGTTGATCAAGAGATGGAGTTTTTTGGCGGTGTGAAAATGGTGGCTGGGGACGAAGAGACGGGCCGAGACGCCGGTGTCGGAGTCGATTGTGATGTCTTTGGATGTAACGGCGCCGCTTTGAGGGTGTATGTGTGGAAGACAAAGCTCTACAATCAATGTAAGGCAATTTAAGTAGGGGTGTTATACTAGCCGAACCATCCGAGCCTTAGCATGCTCAAGCTCGGCTCATTTATAGACGAGTCAAGCCTAAACCGAGCTTTTGACGATCCGAGTTCGAGCCGAGTCCGAGTAGCTCGTCTAAAATAATGCTCATATAGTGTTATTTTAGACGAATGAGCCGAGCTTTACCAATCGAGCCGAGCATTGACATGCTCAAGCTCAACTCATTTATAAACGAGCCGAACCCAAAAAGCTTGTCTAATATATATAGCCCTAAATTTAAGATCTCAACTATAGACTAACACCATATTCTTATAAAATATTTTAGTCGGAGGAAGTAAGACATCATATAACCATGCAATAGATTTGAGATATTATTCCTTCATATATATATATATATATATATATATATATATATATATATATATATATATATATATATATAACTTGAGTAAATCTTTCAACCCAGCAATTTTTTGTCTTGACATATTTTGTGAGCTTTGCACCATGACCAAGAATCAGAGGGAGATTTGGGAAGAGGAGGAAGCAGCATTGCCCTCTTGCAAAGGCCAAAAGGCCAACCTTCACAGTGACTGAACTCATGAAATATTGACCTCCTTCTAAGCTCAGGGAAAATCTCCATTTCCTTCAAACTCAAGCAATTAGAAAAGCTTGTTTTAACAGACAAAAACTCACTACCAAATGAGTTTGCACATGAACAACACGAGAATTCGCTTGCAACTGAGAAAAACTCTTCTTTCTCCTCTTTCTTCATCTCACCATCGTCTTCTTTCTTCTCATCTGACTTGCCAATTTTGCTGAACAGTTCACTTAACGTCACCGGATAGAAGACCGACGAGTAGCTTTCGTCCCAGTGAATGTTTTTCCGTCTAAGCTTCGCCTCCATTGCTCGAGCTTTGCTTCTAGAAACAATCTGAAAACGATAAAGATCAATCAAGTTATGAAAAATATTTTTGACCTATATTCAATCAATCTTGTCAAAGTCTAAAGGAAGGGGTCGTATGCATACGAGCGTACATGCGCATTAGGTCCAAACTCAACCCACAAATCCGGGGACTTATCTTTCAATGTGAGAACTTATTATCTCCAACACGCCCCGCAAGTGCAACTAGAGGATATAGACCGAGTGCACTTGTCCACATGTTAAGATTGCAATCCGAATTGAGGCTATCCACTTGTATACCATGTCAAAATCCGATTCAGACGGACCGGAGAACCCGGTGAGGTTCTATCTAAAAACTAATTGGCAATAGGAGGCCACCGACCTTATTATATACAACAAATCTCTAAAACTTCTTACCTCCTGCTCATCAATGAAGTAGATGCTTGGATCATCTTCTTCCCCACGACTCGAAATCGACAGACTCCGCTTGCAAGTATTGCAGTTGAAAAATGCATCCTTTAGTATAGATGAGATGAATCTGCATCTCTTAGTAGGGCTTGAGGGATGATCATGGTAGAATATAGTCATTTTGGAACTGAATATCATAATTTTACATTATCAAGAGCCAAATATATATAAACCCTAGCCATATATTGGCTTTGATAGCAAAAGGTAACTGCTTTTCTTGACAAGGGCTTCTCAGCTAATTCATGGCCCTTTTTTTTTTTGTTCATACTTAGGGATAAAGACAGAAAATGTAACCCTAGCCATATATTAAACTCTTTGGACTGTTATTTTCCCTAGGGATAAGTATGTAACGTTTACATTTGACTTAAAGCGAAAGTTAAAGAGGCAAAATACTAAGACAAGGTACCTAACAATCCACTTATATGAATCCTGTATTTGTAAGTTATCTTGGATATATATTTATAACATGTTACAATAACCGTTTGACCTGTAATTAAGTTGGGTGGAAAGTATTTTCCAATTTAGAAACAACTCAAAGTGGTGAAAGATGGAAGCTTTTGAGTGGAGATAGATAGAAGGTTCGAGTCATGGGTAAGAATGATAGCCTCTCCAACATTTTATTTTATTTTTTGAAAAAAAAAAAAAATGGCCTAACCCGATGGAGGCACAATAGATAGAAGGTTTGAGGTAGGGCTGATCATCGGTTCAAAACCGCAAAAATCGAACTGAACCGCAAACCGTAAAAACCGTAAACCGAACTGAACCGCAAACCGCAATCCTAAAAAACATGGACCGCAACGCGGTTGCGGTTTGAACAACAAATGAACCGCATTTTGCGGTTTGGTTGCGATTTTGCGGTTTTTTCTGCGGTTTGGTTGCGGGTTTTTTTGTGGTTTTATTTTACGGTTTGCGGGTTTTTTTTCCAGTTTTGCCATTTGAACCGCAAACCACAAAATAAAAACTTGTGAACTGCAAATCGAACCGATTAAGTGCGGTTCGGTTCACCGAACCGCAATCTGCTCGGCCCTAGTTTGAGCCACGAGTAAGAAAAGGAGTTATGGGCCGAGCCCAATGGAGGCCCATTATCCAGGTCTTTGGGATACGGGGTGAACGACCATCCGCGGCGTTCGAATTGACAGTGAGTTAGGGTTTTCTACTTTTCTTAAACAAAACCAGGGTTTTATTTTCCTGTTGTCGATCATCAACGAAGAGGTAAAAAGAGGGGAAGATGACGAAGAGAACGAAGAAGGTCGGGATCGTCGGCAAGTATGGTACCAGATACGGTGCCAGTCTGCGTAAGATTGTGAAGAAGATGGAAGTCAGCCAGCACAGCAAGTACTTCTGTGAGTTTTGTGGCAAGGTAATTCCCTGATTTCATGATATGAAAAGTATCAATCTTTCGATAAATGTTTTTTTTTTCTAATTTTTAGATGAAATTGGAAAGTTTTTGTTCGAAAAATTTAATCATTTTCCTTTCATGTGCTTTGCAGTATGCGGTGAAGAGGAAAGTAGTCGGGATTTGGGGCTGCAAAGATTGCGGAAAGGTCAAGGCCGGTGGCGCCTACACATTGAAGTACGTTAATTGTATCTTAGTATATCCCAAATCCTAAATTTGATTTTGCTGGAGTTTGTCTTCTGATTCATGTTGTTTGTTTTGTTCTATTGTGTACAGCACTGCAAGTGCGGTGACGGTGAGAAGCACAATCAGGAGGTTGAGGGAGCAGACCGAGAGTTAAGGGAAATCACATCCTTGCTTTACAATTTTATTTTTGGTTTCCATTTATCGCTTTTGGAAGCATTTGCATTTAGATACATATGAGATACTTTGTTTGATGTTTTGCTATCAAAATAGTGATCCTTTGGCCTATCGCATATTATCTGTTGAATGTTCTACCTAAATCATCTTGTTTTATGATTTAGGGTTAATGGCACATTCTGGTATGTAGTTGTATGATAGATATGAAATTCACGTCTCTAAGAAAATGCTGAACTCATTTGCTCTTGATTTCATTGCTGAGACAATGTTCCATCTTACTGTGTAACCAGATGATGCATTAATATCAGTCATCTGTTCACATTCTGATACCTTTAACTCGTGGTATGCTTTCTTTTTTTGCATGGATTCCAACTGTTTCTTTGTAGGCTGCTAACCAGCAAACACAAATATAAAAGTAACAAAGAAATTTTGAACCTAATCAAGTTTCTTGGCATACAGTGCCCATGTACTACGAGGATATCTACCATCTCCTCTACCAGTACAACTTTGGGCATCGGGCCGAAAATCCGGGTATATTGTTTTTTTTTTTATTGAAATATCTATCTGGATCTGGGTGAATATCCGGGAGTTTTTGCCGGATTGGATCGGATAATTACCGTGAATATCCGGCCGATTCGTTTGTTCAAAATATAAATGTTGGTATGCGAATTTTGATTAAGCCGGGTCGGATCGGATCCAAACGACATCAATTTGACCCGATTGATCTGATGATCCGACTTATCCGAAAGTCCAAAGATCAGATGTCCAAGTCCAAAGTTCACATAACTAATACATGATCTAAACAATAAATGCCAAAGTCCAAAGAAAATGTGGAACAAAATGAAATTTCCCCCCTACAAAACTAATACAAAGAAACATACATAAAATGGTCATACTAGTTTCATTACTCAAAGTGTGGAATTATAGATCAAAAGTCTTGAGATTCATCTATTAATATATTTGATTTTCAATTTATCCCATCACGTGATATAGATTGGGCCAAATGGCTCATTTGAGGTTTAACCGGTGGAAGAGACACAAATCAGTGGGATCTACATTTGCTGAACAGGAATTGTACCTGCGCCTAGTTCACCACCTCACCTACCTCACCATCATATGCCCAAAACTAAGTTATTTGGTTCATAATCTCGCTCAATTCCTACAAAACCATCAACTACTCACCGGAATGTCGGTTTACATGTGTTGTTGTACCGCGAATGTGATTCGGATTATGCAACTTGTACGCTCACTCGTCGCTTTGTTTATATTTAATAATGTTCAACAATCTCCTATATCCCGGAGAACAAAGACACAAACCAATCTCATGCTCCTCGGCTAAAGCAAAATACTGGTAATGGCTTCAACCACTCGTGAAATTACCCGACCGAGGACTTTGCTCCAGTCTCTAGGTGTCGCGCATATCCAACCCATGAACCTATGGTTCGACAACGAAGTTGCTCTTCGTATCACCTCTAACCCATTATTCCATTAACACACCAAACACATTGAAGTCAATTGTCTCATCATCCGTAATCAAGTTCAAAACGGTTTATTCAAAACAACCCATATTCGTTCAATCAACAAACTTGACGCTATCTACACTGAAGTGTTTGAGCACCAACAATTTCATCATCATCTACTCCGCAAGTTGAGCATTGGAGATTGTAAAAAGATGGACCAAGAACAAGTAAAAAAATCTGTTTTTCTTGATTATTCCTCTCTTCTAGCTTCACCCTAAGTATTCTGTAACATATTCCATAAAAATCTAAGTAATTAAGAGATCAAAAAACCTAATCAAGAGATCAAAGTACTGGCTGATTTGCTTATACTTATCTTTCTATTTTATCCACATGGAACCATGGAAGGACCATCCATTCTCTTTGCAACCAAATAACCAACATATGAGAATTTGGGGTTCTGCAAGTACTAGACACCTACACAAAGCTACCAAAAATATGAAAATTAGTGTTGTTTAAGATATGTGAAGTCTTCTAATGAAAACTAGAGAGGATATTCATATTAAGCTTTCTGGACCGGAAACTCATTTGATTGGGTTTATTATTTTAATAACAGTGCCTGGTGGGACAAAAGATGAATAAAGACAACACAAATGTCTGCAGTGACAATAACATCATAACATGTAGAGCACCTTCTTTTTTTTTACAAGTACAAAGACATACTTTGGCCTTCTAATTGCTCCTGCGTTTTTATCTGCTCCCCGTCTAGTTCTTCGATTCTCAGTTGAGTATCAAAAACAAGAACAACCAGATATCAATTGCACAAAAAATGTTTCTTCATATAGGGCACCGTGTTTCCGGTTCCCTTAACAATGGTCATTCACAAACAAAATTCCTGCAGGTATGTAGAGCATAGCCAGCAGTTGAGATTCCTTCAAATCTTGTCATTTTCGATCAGGTCATGCCTTAACCACCCCGGAAACCCATGGAACAACCACCGGGGCTGTTGGATGACTGATCCTATATGCATCTGAGTAGTTGTCTTTGAAGTTCAATTTCGGCTTTTCATCCTATATGGTCGAAATATAGAAGTTCAGGAACTATGATGATACGCGAAATTAAAACCAAAATCAAATCCGGTAAAGTAAGTCACTTACGTATTTTAACCAACACTCCTGGTTTTTATGTTCATAAATATCTGGTGAAAAGCAACCAGTCTCAGACGGGCAATAAACCCATATGTTACATTTCATTTCACCAGGCTTGGCGAGTTTAGCCTGATCCAAGCAAGCCTGGCAACAATCTGCTGCACTTTCCTTGTGATGGGTTAGACCCCACCTTACTGCTGCACCACCATAATCTGTATGAAGTTCAGCATTACATTCAGCCGGAACTGGCCTGCCCGGTAATGGATCTTCCTCCTCTACAACAAGAACACACGAGCTAACTCACCCAAAACAAATTTTAAAATTACAGTAAACGGGAAGAATTCAGTTGATAAAAACTACCAGATTCATCAACACCCTCCGGTTTATCATCATGCTCCTCATTCATAAATTCAGTTGGTATATATACTCCTACTTCTTCCATAAGATTTTGCCACTTTGACTCCATCACTTGCAATAATATCCCTGCAATCATATTAAATGAAATAACTAATGGCTGCAAACTTCAGGAAACCAAGGATATAATGGCCGACGCAAATGTGTGGGTAAAACCATGCATCAGCAAACATTTTACACAGAAGAAAATATACCAGCTTCATCCTCTGTTATAACTTTAGTGGTATTATTTCTCCCCAGAGGCAATGATTTTGCTTCTTGCAGTTTTTCTCTTCTCCAACTTTCAATTGCTTCTGTCATTTCCAGAGGAGGATGGTGAGAAAGCAGAACAAGTACACATAACAAATATTCCACCGACGAATTACTGAATTGTATAAGGTATTTGAATACGCAAATCAAGCAGTTCAATAGAATTCGGCTACAAACCCTCAAGGTCTTAAAAAAGCACACATCAGAATATCTCTTTCAGTCAAGTAGTGTACCAGACAACAGCTTAACATTAAGTTCCAAAAAATATGCGTGGATAATAATAGTTTTCTTCTCTCATACCAAACAGAAACAGGAGTAACTGAAATGTTCCATGACGTTTAGACCAAGTCATATACCTTTAAATTTTATGCACAGAACTATTTTTCCTGCAGATGGAAAATAATCTAACCTCAAGTCAAACATGTGCTTGCCCTGCAGACTTGAGCCTAATCTCAAAAGAGAAACAAGAATAGCACCGCAGCGCAGCACTAGAGCAGTCACTCAGCACTTTGTTTTTCTTGGATTTTTTGTACATACAAATTGGCCTAGCCCACAAGAAGAGCTTTTACTGAACTACAAAGACGGATCCTATCTTGCAAGTTGAAGCAACAAGTATGAAATATGAAGGAAAAAAAAATTGTATTGTGATTGGAGGTAAAGATATAAATTGAAAAAACATAAAATGGGTATTGATGGTCTTAATTATTTGATGTGTATACATCACAGCACGCCAAATTTAATTTGCACTGGCAAAATTTGGAGTACTCATAAGTATCTAACAAAATGAAACTGAATCTCCCGCAAGAATCGTATTCAGGTCATAAAATTACAGAATCAGATCCCCATAACTTATAATCATTGACCAAAAAGGTGACAAAAATACAAAATGGCCTCAATAGGATATATGCAACCAAACCTACCTCTTTGTAGAGTCACATTGGCAGTGGCAGGCAAGCTTCTTAGTTTCTGAAGAATTTCATCCCTGATCATCTGCTTAACATGCTTTGATAATTTTGTTCCACTTTCTTGGGCAGCAAATTCCTGCTCCATTTCTCTAACCTACCTCAAACAAAGAAAGCTCCAGCATCAAATCAACAGCATTAAACTGATAGCAGTTTGATGCCTCCGAGAACTACCAAGACTAACCAAAACGCGACAAGATCATATTTTTCATCAATGAAAGCTGCACAGGTATATAACTGAAACTGGAAACAAGCAATCTCACCACTTTGAGCAACTGTAGCGGTTCTGATGCTTTCCGAATTCTCATTGATTCGTCCATTTTCTTCAACTGATCTAGGGTGTACTTATAACCTGATTGCAAAACAAAGTTCACGGTCAATCCCTGCCTAGAATGACTATGACCCAAATTAGGGTTTCACTAAAGCCCTAAATACCAAAAAAATTAGGCACCCAAATACATGCTAAAGCTCAAACACAAATAAACCAAACAGAATATATGTAATTGTATACAGAAGGGGCACTTACTATGAGCAGTGGTTGAACCAGGGTAGAGATAAAGAGAGCTATAGATGGAGCGAAGAACGTAGAGAGCGATAACGATATTGATCGAGCAAATAACGAGTGTTGTTCTCTTGTACGAACACCATTTCGTTCTCCCAACCTCAAGTCTCGCCATCTCCGACAATCAGTGTTTAGCTTCAACAGCAACACCCCCATTCCATCACTCCCGGCTAGGAAAAAATCGCAACTATTCTTCGCGATTTGTGGAATCAGATCTGTTTTGGTTGCTGGGTAGGGAAGAGAGGTTGTGCTCGAAATGGCAAGCGAATCTAAAGATTTCTTGTGATTGCAAGCGAAATGGGTAAAGTAGGGGGTGCGAGTGGAGTAGTGTGGTTTTGTATTATGGTGATTTCTGTCCGTGCCTGTACTCCCGGCTATTATACATGTAGCCACCGTGTTTTTTACGATTGAATCTCATCTTACAACGGAGGTCACATTTTCTTTAACAGTCCAGATATGGACCCTTTTTTTCTATAGGTGAAAAATAGAAAAAATTATATTTGTTTTTCAATACTAGAGATTTGAAGAAATGAAGAACAAAGGTGACTTTTTTAAGCAAGTTGACAATTCATGTTTATATAAAATAAGTGAGCAATTAGAGAAGAATATGTAATTGAAAGTGAATCTATTAGACAATCTTCTGATTTCTTTAGCCAGTGATCTAGCATGGCTGCCATATTTTTATGTCCCTCCGTTGCCATGAATGCAAAACCATCTCACTGTCATGTATTTGGAGCCAATGTGGAAGACGAATGCAAAACCATCTTACTGTCATGTATTTGGAGAAGTAATGAGCAACCTTATCGAATGCAGCATCAACACCAACCCATTAGACCAAAGATCGTTTAAATCCTCAACTGTTTCGTAGGATACACTATTTATTTCATCAAAACTCACCCTATCATTGTCCGGGTTGAACCCTCCATGATTCAACCTCCAAACTCGTCGTAATTTTGATACTCATTTACCCAAATGACAAACGCTATGAGGATGAAGAGACACAAGCTTGTCATCGATAACTTGAGAGGCAAGGGCCTTATGAATGTCAATGATTTATCTGCTTTCTTATCATCAAACGACTGGAATCTTTATTTGTCAATATATATCTTATGTTAACTTTTTCTTATATCCTTCCCGAATGCTATATGGTAGTATCATATAGCATTCGGGAGTGTAATACCAAATGACGTGGAGGCACACGTCTAGTGAACCACACATACAAGCACACGGAGATTTCATCCTAAAACAAATTGACAATAAAATGAGTAAGCCGGGAACTAATACGTTAGTTTCATACAATATCGTATTGTCAGCGTGAGATACTTTTTCCTACGTCTCAACACCTTAGTGTAACCTTTAGTGATGAATATATATATATATATATATATATATATATATATATATATATATATATATATATATGGTGTAATCATGAGAATTGTTCATAGTTATTATTAGTTTTGTTACGAAGGTGTCATATCGTTTAATGCATTATTCGTAGTTATTGTTGGTTGAATGGATTATTCATAGTTATTATTAGTTTCAGAATAATATTTATTATAATAATTATGATATCTACTCTAAATCTCGACCATTAATACTCACCATCCGACGGACTAAGGTTGTTCTCATGATTACACGATAAGACTGTTCTCATGAAAACCGCACCCTATACAGACGAGATTTAGAGTAAATATCATAATAATAACTACGAATACTAATAATTATGAATAATCCATTCAACCAACAATAACTACGTACGAATAATCCACTCAATCAACAATAACTACGAATAATACATTCAACGATATGACACCTTCGTAACAAAACTAATACTTACGAATCTGTTCTCATTATTAGTGTTCACTAATGATATATATATATATATATATATATATATATATATATATATATATATATATATATATATATATATATATATATATATATATATATATATATATATATTTGAGGAACCTTTTGAAAGCCAGTTCCGAGGGAGCCAAGTAACTGCCGATCATTATAAGTAATAGCAACAAAAAAGCTGAGGACACTATTGCCTTTGCTTGACCAAGCCAGACTTTTGTTTCTTCGGGCCGGACTCGAGTTCCGAAACATTACAAAGCTAGAAAACCATTGCCTTTGCTTGACCAAGCCAGTCAAGTCTTGGATTTCACTTTGTTTCATTATAACTTTTCAAGCCCAGTTGCCTTTGCTTGACTTCTGAATGAACATATCATACCTCATCTGATAACTAATCCTTAGAAAAACTTACAAATTCAGTCGTCTTTCATGGAAACATTAATGGGGTCACGTCAGCTTCATTTGTGTATAAACATGCACGAAAATCATCACTACTCAAACACAGCAAACAATGGATTACCAAATCCCTCTCATTCTTGCATTTTCACTCTTATCTCTTCACTTCCTGATCAATCGCTTCACAAAAACCCGAAAACCGAGCAAACTTCCTCCCGGACCAAAGCCCTTACCGATCCTCGGCAACATCTTCCAACTCTCCGACTCCGACAATCCTCACCGTTCACTATCCAATCTTTCAAAGATCTACGGCCCTTTGATGACCCTTAAGCTCGGAAGCATAACAGCTATAATTGTATCATCAGCGGATCTCGCAAAAGAGATTTTCCAAATCCATGATAAATCTTTCTCAGCTAGAAGAGTCCCGGACGCAGCACGAGCAATGGATCATCATACTTACTCGATTGCTTGGCTGCCCATGTCGTGTTTATGGAGAAATCTGAGAAAGATTTCTGTTGTTCATTTGTTTACAAAGCAACGATTAGATGCTACTCAACATCTTCGTCACAAGAAAGTGCACGAGCTTCTTGAGTACGTGAGTGAGTGTTGTGAGAATGGTAGGGTTTTGGATGTTGGGAAAGCTGCGTTTACAACTACACTTAATTTGTTGTCGAATACGTTTTTCTCGATCGATTTGGCTAGTCATAGCTCGGAAAAATCGCAGGAGTTTTTGGATCTTGTGTGTGGTATTATGGATGTTGCTGGAAAACCTAATGTTTCTGATTTTTTTCCAGTTTTGAGATGTTTTGATTTGTTTGGTTTGAGGAGAAAATTAGAAGGTTACTATAAGAAAATGTTTCCGGTTTTTGATGATATTATCAAGATGAGGTTATCAGCTGATTCGGGTTCCGGTTCAACTGAAGAAGATGTTTTAGCAACACTACTCAAAATCAACAAAGAGACTGAGTCTGGTTTGAGTCTTGATCATATTAAGCATCTTCTCCTGGTATGTATACTAAGCTCTTTGAAACTTAAAACTAACTTTTTCGAGTCTAGCTCATCTCGTATAACAAACTCACTAAAACTACTCGTCGAGCCATATTTAGGGCTATTACTTGAACTAAACGAGCAAACTTTGATATGCTCAAATTAAGCACACTTATAATCGAGTCGAGCTCAGCTCATATAACCACCCAATCTTTGACATCTATATTAGGACACAAGGATGGTAGTTTTCATATAAGTGATACGAGGTTATGGGTGTGGGCATGACTTATGATAGAGATACCAAGATGTATATCTAGGAGAATTCAGATATGGATACTAAACATAGTTTTTTTTTTTGGGTTTTTCTGAGACGAAAAGCGGATAGAAAATAACTAAATTCTAGAAGTAGTTCATCCTAAATCATCTTTTCGGATGAGAACATGAAGTTCGGGATTGTCAGAAAAGAGTACGATTGTGCTATGATCGTTTGGTTGTGGTTTCAGGATCTATTTACTGCAGGAACAGACACTACTGCAGTCACATTAGAGTGGGCAATGACGGAGCTAATCCGCAACCCGAAAAAGATGGCGAAAGCTCAAGATGAATTGGATGAAGTCCTTGGAAAGGGCATATTATTTCAAGAATCGGACATTGAAAGGCTACCTTACTTGCAAGCAGTGGTGAAGGAAACCCTCCGGCTTCACCCAGCCGGTCCCATGTTACTTCCACACAAATCCGAGAATGAGGTAAGCTTGCGCGGATATGTTGTTCCGAAGAACACAGTGTTGCTAGTTAATGTGTGGGCTATTAGTCGAGATCAAAACACATGGGGAAATGCGGAAGCCTATGATCCTGAGAGGTTTCTTGGGTCGGAAATTGATACGAGAGGTCAACATTTTGAGCTAATCCCCTTTGGAGCAGGAAGGAGGATGTGTCCGGGATTGCCAATGGCTCATAGGATGTTGCATCTAATGTTGGCGACTCTTCTTCAGTCTTTTAACTGGAAGCTTGAAGGCGGAATGAGAGGAGAAGACATGGATATGACTGAGAAGCTCGGAATAAGTTTGCACAGGATTAAGCCTCTGTTGGCAACTCCTTTGGCCAAGTGATGGCTATTGTTGTTTTGTGTTTGTTTAGTGTTGTTATAGGAAGTTGCATCTTATTTGTGCTGACTGCACAAATTTTGTAAAATTTTGGTCTAATAATAATAAAAGTGTTTTTTTTTACATAAATGTATTTCTATTCTCTAGAATATAAAAGAGACAAACTTTTAAATATGTAGGTATTGTCCTAAGTTCACATTATTGTGATCAAATTATACGATTTTGATTACATCTAAAATGTTATCTTGAAATATAATTTATATATATTGGTTGGGGTTGGAACTAAGTGAGAAAAATATTTGACTAGATTGTCTACTAATCCGACGATAAAAAAAAGTCAAATTGTACCTTCAGTTTTATTTGTAGTATGACACATTTTAAAACACGACAAAGTAAAATTCAAATTGTATCAGAACGTAAGACCGTACGATGTTCCAGTTCTTTCCGATTGAGTTATTGTTATTTCGCCGTCTGATGTTCATATGATACTGAAAACATGGAAAGTATGTTGAGATTCAATGTTGGCCCTAACAACTATAAATGTTATACAAAAATACAGTGCACATCATAGTGCGGGATAATAATTTTACGGGGTGTTACATCCTATAACTTTGTTTAATCAAAAGTGTGCAAAAGCATCCTTCAAATCTTCTTGTGACCACAAGTCTTCAAACATCCCTAATTGATATCTGTAAGTGTCTCATTGATTGGTAATGATCTTTAGCCTTATTCTATGCTTCTCAATGCTTCAACATTGATCCGGTTTTGACTCACGGACTCGTTTTGGAATTTTTCTGGTCATTTGAAGTTCATGAATGCTTCAAATCACGTATAGAAGACAACACAAGTACTCGTTTTCATTTTTTTAAAAATGTTTTTAATTTGATTTTTTTTCACAAATAAATTATATTTAAGATATTTTATGTGTATATATTAGATTTATTATAATTGTACTAAATATTTTATATTTATACATAATATTTACAATAAATACAATATAATGTGTAGTTTTTATTTTTACCTTGGCCTGCGGGCCGGACTTGGTGGACCAGACTTTTCGACCAGGTCATTTATACCCGTCCGTTTTCTGGGCGGGTCAGACGGGTTGCCCGGATTTGAACAAATATAGTAATATTTACGAGAGTAAAAAGTTTTCATGTTCGTGGAAGACCCACAACTTAAAACCATGAGTTTGTACGAAGTTTTGTGGTTTAAAACTATGATCTCGTTTTTGTTCATAAAAATTAGCTTTTGTGGTTTAAAACTATGATCTCGTTTTCGTGGAAGACTCGCAACTTTTAACCTCTTTTATCATTTTTGTAGAAGAAGTTTTTCTCAATTACATTTTTTTAGTTGATATCCATCTTACAATTTAAACGGAACTGTGTATTTTCCGAAAAATACAAAAATAAAAGGGCACCTTCCGAACAAAATAAATTTTTTGAACAAAATTCGAAAACCTCAAATCAAATAGGCACAATCCGAAATTTCCAAAATTCAATTATAAAAAAAAAATTAAAAACTAATTATGACCAAACTTATCAAGAGGAAAAATCAAATCTTTAGAATTTGTTTTTTTTTTCTTAATATTTTGCAAAAAAATAATCCGAGAATTTGTTCGTCAACAAAAAATTTCATTAAAAAAAACTCATGAAGGTCCAATCGTTCATTGACACGTATGAAATGTGGTTAGAATCCTGTAATATTAGGTAATTAGTTAGCAATTAGTCAATTCCGCAAGAGTCGAGAGTAGTACCAACAATAATTGGTAATTTCTCTGATAACTGATAAAATACCTGAAATTTCTGCTCAATTATCCGCTTTGGATTGCAAGGGAAAGAGAGGCTGAGAGAGACGTCCCAAATACTCCAATTCTCATCAATCTCTTCTCTCATTCGCGTCAACCTCAAATTCCAAATCCAGCGGGACTTTGAGTTCTTTTTAAAATCCGTGAATTGGATAGAGTTTCATCGGAAGGCGTTTTCATCGGAGGAGATGTGGGGATTTGGTGGGAAGTACTATTGGGGAAGAAAGGGGAGAGGAGAAGGCAAGATCGTGAAAGGGATTGTGGTTGTATTTGCTTGGATGTCCAGCGAGGAGAAGCATTTGAAACATTATGCCGATCTATACGCTTCGTTTGGTTGGGATTCGCTTGTTTGTCACCCTCAATTTCTGAATTCGTAAGTCCCTCCATCTGAATTGTGCCGTTCCCTCTTATCCTCCTATTTAGTTTAGAAAATTGTCTGCCTGATTCGCCTTATGTCGTTTTCTAGAGATTAGATTGGAGCTTTCAGCTTTACAGTTGATGTTGTCATTTTGGGTTTCGATTGAGCAAAATGATGAAGCAAATTTTTATTCCGAATATCATGTAGAATGGTGTTAAGCACTAGCATCTGGTACTGTCTTCTAACTCCAAAACCCCGTTTTGTATCCATATATGCACGAGTATGGGATATCAAACACCATGCCCCTACCTGATCCAGATGTGGATGCCTAACGGGGTCTAATTATAGTGTTCCATGGATATTTTTACTTGAACTGAAGAGGGTTTTGAGATTCTATTAAATCTCTGTTGGTAAAATGAGGTAATTAATCACTGTTCAGGGGAATAACTTTGTATGGCTAATTGATGGTTTAGTCAATTGTTGATGTATTCTACATGCTTGCATAGCTGCGATTCTTTGTAATTGTGGGCTGGGACAAAAATGACAATAATCTCTTAGATCAAGACATTAATCTTGGCCTACTATAAAATGATTTTGTTGGTCATGTACATCACTAGTGCTGTAAATATAAACATGTCCAAGCATTATGGAGTTTAGAACTTAGACTAATTTCTTCGAATTCAGCTTGATAATTTTGACATTTAGGTTTTCAGAATTCCTTGCATTTGCCTGTATATGTTGATGACTTGATATAGGCTAAAAAAACTGATAGTGTTATAGATACTTTCATTTTTAATCTTACTGGATCTTTTTGGCTTTTCATATAAATGTGTTTTTGGTTTTGCAGATTCTTTCCCGACAAGGCCAAATTGTTAGCATTGGATGTTCTAAATGAGCTTGTAGAGGTCAGTGTTAATTTGACTAATAGGTAATTAGTGTCTCTAATCTTTGAACCTCATAGTTGCTTATAACTGGTGTTATTGATGTATGGTAACTGATAGTTTAATATAAAAACGTCCCTCGTTGCATTAATCCAATATGTTTTCTCATATCATTGATTTTTCTGTTGGAGATACAAATCATTTACACATCATGCAATGCTCTAGTTTTGTGTAAGAATGAGTTCTTTACTGTAGATGCAACAGAGAGGTTAACTTTGCCGTTTGTCTGCTTTCATTTCTCAATGTATAGGAGGTAAGGATTCGTCCACGCCCTATTGTGTTTGCGGCCTTTTCTGGTGGCCCAAAAGCTTGTTTGTACAAGGTCCTTCAGGTATACTTAGTGTTATGAATTCTGTTCTTCAGCTGTGGAAATATATAAGCTGTATACCATCTTTGTCAATGAAATTAAGTTGTATGCAGTGTTATTAATTAAAGTAGTCAATATGTTTTGTTACAGATCATAGATGGAAAATGTGACTTACACTCAAATGCGGTATGCTTCTAAACATGAATCACACTCAATTCATTTAACTAAAAATAATTTCTGTGACACTTCTTTTTAATTGGTCTTTCCTATTAATTGGCCTATATCTGCTTTTTTCCTTTTATGCTAAAGGATCAATATCGCCTTATCAAAGACTGTGTCGCGGGCCACATTTATGATTCATGTCCAGTCGATTTCATTAGTGGAATTGGTGCCCGGTTTGTTGTTCACCCTTCAGTTCTTAAAGTGTCCCACCCACCAAAACTAGCTACGTGGATTGCAAATGGCATTGCTTCTGGATTAGACACACTCTTCCTCGACAAATTTGAATCACAACGTGCTGATTATTGGCAAACTCTCCACTCATCTGTTGTATGTATCCTCAAGCTTTTTTTCAATCTGTAATGTTTCTCATTCTATGCTCCGCTCCTTTTTTATGTGTTCCTTCTTTTCTTTTCTTTTTTTCCTCTTACAGAGCATGCAGGCACCATATCTTCTTTTATGTTCCGAAGATGATAATCTTGCCCCCTTCCAAACAATATACGAATTTGCTCAGCGTATAAAGGAACTTGGTGGTGATGTAACACTTGTGAAATGGGATAGCTCGCCTCATGTAGGTCTGTTCCATTCCCCCTCTCTGCAAATTTTCAGAGCTATATTAATAACTCTTATGGCGATAATCTTGTCATTAGGAAGAACAAAATTGAGATCGATATTCGTAGTGCTAGCTAGCTTAGCAGTTGGTTGGTGATGACACTTTTGTTATTATCAGTTGCAGTTGCAGAATATAATATTTGTTTCTTTCTCTCTACATCTAAGACAAAGCTCTTTAATTATGTCATGTATACCTTATTACCTTTCATATGTATGTTATACACAAATTTCATATAGGCATTCATGACTAGCTGGAAGTTATATTCTTATGCACTCTTCTGATCTATATAGGTCATTACCGAAAGTATCCCAATGAATACAAAATCGCTGTGTCTCAGCTGCTACAAAAAGCATCCGAAGTCTATTCCCAGAAGGTTCAGCAAATGGAAGGAGGTAACAATAAATCTGAGCTTTTCAGTCATATAAAGCAAGTTGTTGATAGCCCGAATGAGGAGATCAGGAAAGCCTCAGCTCAGTTAACAGACCACTACATCATACCGAGCTCGTCACAGTGCCATGAAGGCAAAGAGATGAATTCTATCTCTATCCAAGACGAATCCAAAGAGAGCTTAATCCACCTTCCTAGCAACCCTCCGAATATCAATGCCCGTGGCGTTCTGGGAGAGATCCTTTTCGACGTTTGTATCCCCGAGGATGTCGAAGACTGGGAAGTAAAGCCATCAAGCTCGTTCCATCCTTTTCCAAGCAAACCTTCAAATTTCAATCCCATCAAGTACATTATAAGATCAAGGTTATAGTTTCCAACCCTAATGAGCTCTGGATGGCTGTTTTTGTCTTGACTGATCACTGAATTGGATTCCTAGTGAGGATCAGACGGAAATCGATTGTGTTTGGAGAAAGAAGAAGTAACACATGATAGCTGAATGGAATGCTGCATTTATAGCATTTTTTTCTCTAAGTTCTAGTAAGCAAAGATGTAGAGTTGTGTTTAGAATTGGAGGGTGTTATCTATGAGACATATGTAGATACCTCTTACCAGAACTGTACTGTTGATTGTAATTAATAGGATTGAGAAGGATAATATAGACTTTTTTCTAAAAAATCAGGCCTCTGAATGAAGTAGATCATGCATGTCTTTGACATAACTAGATACCACTTATCTTCAACTGTGTTGCTGGATCTTGGCTTCTTTGATTTTTCTAAAAATCAGGCCTCTGAAAGAAAGTAATACATAATCGTAACCGACTTCCGATTGGATAGTCCAGGTCAGACATGTGTTAAGAGAAATCAACTGTGTTGCTGACCGACTGACCCATTTGGAAATTTTGAACCCAACACACACTTCTCTAACGATCCCGAACTTGGAGGATGCTTTATTTTCTGACCGCTTTTCGTTTTCAAAAAAATAAAATAATTATTATTCAGTATACTACCATGAATTCAAACCAACGGTTGCCATTGATGACTGATATTTTTACAAACACATTTTTAGTACTTGACTAAACAAATTCAATTTTCTAACTTTAGTTTGAAAACCGGAAGTCGTGAAATGGTTTCGTGAAATGGGAATTTCGAACCCAACACATTTTTTTTTAATCCTTCGTTCCGTAGCCTTAGTCATAACCATTTTCCTTCATTTTTAAACGAAATGAGCTTGTTACTACGGCTACGCATGACGTACACATTCATGTGGTACGAATAGCAAGTGGTACGAATAGCAATCTCGCGTGAAATGGGTTGAAAGTCTAGCACAATTTATTTGACATTTTGAAACAAAATATGTATATTATAATTAAAACTTGCAAGATTTTCTTATATTTAACTTATCTTATTCGATCGGTCATTACACTACACACAATAAATCATATAAAATATTATCTTGTCAAAGTTTTGTATCTTCCCTAAATTATATCACTCCTAAAGTCTTGTGATCTTCCGAGACAGTCCACACAGGTGCGCAGCGCCACCTTGTGTTCAATAATGGTATATATGATAATATTTTTTTATTCACAACTTTCCTAGGAAACCGCCTCTAGGAATAAATTATACTAATTTATTAATTATATACTGAAAATATTCTTTATTTACACATATTTTTAAAATATTAATAATAGATGTATACCCTTAAATTGGAAACATTTTAGTTTATTATTGTTAACTTAGATTAATAATATAGTTCGTCTGATCAACTTTTTTCGGTATAGAATGACGTATATCCATCACGCGTAAAAAACCTTTTAACTAGTTGTTTTAGTTCACTTCTTTCAAATTTTTCATTCAATTTTTTTGTTTTATTATTTTAAATTTTTGTATAATTAGTTAATATATTTTTACGAACAAAATTTTGTAACCATTACTTGTTAGTTCAAATTTTTTTGTTTGATTGGTTCAAAAATCATATATTATAGTTTCTTATATTTTGCAATGATTATTTCATGTATTTTTTAAAAAAATTTATTAGTTTCTTTAAACTAATAGAACAAAGTGTTTGGATCAATTTGATCTAATGAGTCACAAGTTATTAATCTTATAATGCTTGATTTTATAAAACTTTTATAAAAAACACAACCACCAAAAAAATTATTCTAATTTAACTTAACTAGCTTAATTCCCGTTGTATGGATTGATCTAGTATAAATAATTTATTCTAATTTAAAAAATTTTAAAATTAAAATTTATTTATTTTAATTTTATAAATATAAATATTTGAACATACATAAAATATAGATGTAATATGAAATTTAAATAAAAATTATAGTTACAACATAATTAAAATATCATATAATTTTGTATAAGTTTTTTTAATCTTTTATTTTGAATAAAGTAATGAGATCACAATAAAATTAAAAATACAATTTAAATAAAAGTTTTAATTAAAGTAAAAGTTAGATATTTATTAAATAAAATTTGTCTAATGACAAATAATTTAATTTAAATAGAAGATATTATAATATTAATAAAAGTAAAATATAATCAAAATATATAAAAATGATGGTTTTAAAATTTAATCTCAATGCGAGGGCAAAACGAAAGTAGTAACAATATAACATAAGACTAAAGTATATATAGATGGGTTTGACACTTTGGCCATTGTTAAAGAGAATAGAGAAGAAATGAAAAAATTGGTATTGGTCACCGGAGCTTCAGGCTACTTGGGCGGAAGAGTCTGCGCAGCTCTTCTCAATCGTGGCTACAATGTCCGCGCTTTCGTTCGTCGCACCAGCGATCTCTCTACCATCCCTTCCTCCATCCCCGATGGAGCTACTCTTGAGTTCTCCTATGGCGACGTGACCGATTATCCCTCACTCCTCGCCGCCTGCTCCGGTTGTCACGTTATCATGCACGTCGCGGCTCTCGTTGAGCCTTGGCTTCCCAATCCTTCCAGATTCATGACTGTAAATATCCTCGTCCTCTTTCTGTATTTCAAAATCGGTGGATTTTTGTTCTGAATTTGGACTCGTTGTGGTTTCTTTTTGCTTCTGTTAGGTCAACGTTGGAGGATTGAAGAATGTATTGCAAGCGTGTAAAGAAACGGATAGTATAGAGAAGATTATCTATACTTCTTCGTACTTCGCTCTCGGACCAACTGATGGATACGTCGCTGACGATAAACAGGTGCGATTGATTAAACGAATTTTCGATTTGTTCAAGTGTGATACGGTGATTTAATTTTTAAGCTGTTTTGGAGGGGTTTGACCTGAAACGTGTTGTGAATTGCGAACTAGGTGCATCCTGAGAAGTTCTTCTGTACCGAGTATGAAAGGTCAAAGGCTGCAGCTGACAAGATCGCGCTGCAAGCAGCACGAGAGGGCGTACCAATTGTGCCTGTTTATCCTGGCGTTATCTATGGTCCAGGGAAGGTTACCGCTGGAAATGTCGTTGCTAAAATGGTGAGACTAAACTTGTTTGGTTGCAATTCAACTCTTAAAATCTGGTCATTTGGTTATGGAATTCAATTGACTATCCAGTGTAATTGATGTAGCGTGATGTTGAAATGACTAACGCGGAACTTAAGTTGCACTCAAAGAGGGTTGTGTGCTTAGTTGGACTCAGTTATTACTAGTTCACTAAATTATTGTCTTTGCAATTTTGGGTGGATCCAAATTTGGGATTGACTAAACGGTGATTGATTTTATTCAACTCTGCAGTTTTTGTGTTAGTTTCTAGCAAGGGAATGCATATCATCTATAAAACTTCACTTTTGTGGACTATATGAGTAAATCATATATGATTACTTCCATGTTAAAATCAAATATGCAGGTTAAATAATCTCTGTTGCATAAATTCGAGTATGTTCCATTCTTGGGTTGTTTTTATTGCAATGGTTTTACCAGCTTCATTCTCTAACGGAGCTATCACCTAAACACACTCTCTGTGTTTTCTGTCTTCCAGTGTTTGCATAAATCGGTCAAGCCATTACCTGTATTCTTGATATGTAAGGCATATCCTCAGTTATTCATGCATTCAACATTCTTCTTAATCACAGATTTCGGAGCGCTTTAGTTGGCGTTTGCCTGGTTATATCGGAGATGGGAAAGATAAGCATTCTTTTAGCCATGTAGATGATGTAGCAGATGGGCATATAGCAGCAATGGAGAAAGGCTTTGTGGGTGAAAGATATTTGCTTACAGGAGAAAATGCATCGTTTAATCATGTCTTTGACATCGTCGCTATCCTTACTAATACAAGCCGACCCAGGTTCCACATTCCCTTATTTCTGATTGAAATTTATGGATGGGCTTCACTGTTCTTCGCAAGGCTATCCGGAAAGCTTCCCTTCATTAGTCCACCGGTATATCCTCTATTGCTCTCTACAGCCTGATGTCTCCCCTACGAACTTACATCATTTTTAACCCTTCCACAATTTTCTTCTTTGGCAGACTGTGTATGTGCTAAAACATCAATGGGCTTATAACTGTGATAAGGCCAAGAAAGAGCTGGGATATAACCCAAGAAGTTTGAATGATGGCCTACAAGATGTGCTTACTTGGATGAAGAATGCAGGTTTCATAAAATACTGATAAGCACTCGTTTAATATGTATGAACAATATCATCCAAGATGTTTTACTACTCTCTGTACTATATATACTGTGTACTGGTCCTCACAAAGTCGCATGTTTCTAATCGAACCATGTTCCGAAAACGACATTTCACCTATAAATGAATCTGTCGGCCTATTCGTTGTGGATGGCCTTTTTATTAAAATAAATACATTATATTCTCTTAAACAATTTCATTTGCTTATTTTTTCATCTAAATAATTCTCTTCAACTATAGATCATGAACATCCATGGATGTGGCTGAACGATATCTACAAGAAAAGCATAAGAGTGCACGTTTGGAAACATACAGATATGGTGAAAGAAGTAAAAAAATCCTCACATACGTATCAAATAACATTTTGCAGTCAAATAAAGGAAATGGGTTATATAGAAAGGAATGTTTTATTATAAGGAAATCTTTATTTGAAAAATCTTCTAAAAGGTGTACGGAAACCATAAGTTTGGGGCAGACTGTTCAGTGGACTGGATGAGCAGAGCTTTGGGAGCCGAGTCATGTAATTGGTATGTGGAATTCCAACGGTCGACTTCCTCTGTATCTCCCTATTTGAAATTTACATTCTTTTGTTCAGATACACAGAGCGACAGAAACAAACCTCCATAGCTGTTGAGTTCGAAGTTGCAGGGAAAGGCAATGGGTGTAGGAAATCTCACATATGAAGAATGTCGTAAGAAGAGATTGGAAGAGAACAAGAAGCGCTTGGAAGAACTCAATCTCGTTCATCTCTCGCGTTCTCTCTCCCACTTAGCTCCCAATACTCCTGTAACAAGAAAAAAATCTCTTGTTTTTCCTTTTTATTTACGAGATTATTATTCAATTCAAGTATTTTCTTAACGGATTCTTACATTTTGAAATGGATAGATCAAGAAGGTGAAGCCTCGAACTGTGGAAAAGCTATTGGTACCGGTGAGAAGGTCTCCTCGGAAGAGTAACTCCCCTGCCCCTGTTTATACCGAGGTTGATTTTTCACTCTGTTTTTCAATTACTTTTGTTTCATGCCTATTTTGAAGGTTGAAAGATTTAGTATTGTGCTTGCAGATTAAGGTCAGTAGACGTTCGGAGTTTCCCAGAAGGTTAGTCTCAAATCGTATCTCATATACTTAAATATTTTTTGGATTGTGTTCATCTTGTTGATGAGATAATGCCAAGATCATCTTTTGCAGTGCATATGGAGTTTCTAGGGCAAGAGATCTGTCTAATCGGATTTACGCTTCAGACGAAACACGAGAATCAACTTTAGAGAAGGCAGAGCAGTTTGTATCAAAGCTTGGATCTGAATCCCCTGTATTAGTTAGAGGAATGCTTCCATCTCATGTCAGTGGAGGCTTCTGGCTGGTAAGTTATTTGCTATGACAGAGTATCAATGAAACCAAACCTTCTTTATGTTTGACATTGATTTGGGGAAATCTGGAATTGCAGGGATTGCCATCAGGATTTTGCAGGAAGAACATGCCGAAGCAAGATGGAGTGATGAATCTGGTGGATGAAGAAGGTGAAGAGTATCCAGTGGTATATTTGGCAAGAAAATGGGGACTCAGTGGTGGATGGAAAGGATTTGCTGTTCAACATGAGCTTGTTGATGGTGATGCTGTTGTTTTTCAGCTTATCAGCCACTCTATTTTGAAGGTAATAATATTACTAAGCAAAACAACTCTAGAATTTTAGCACAAATGCGTTTGGTCTGCTAACGAATTTGAGGTTTACTTCTTGTTGCAGGTTTATATTATCAGGTCAAATTGTTTGAATGAGGAAGAGAGTGACAAGAGCTAGAAGAAACTAATTTGCGATTTCAACCCCCAAATTCCTGGAATTTTACAACTTTATCCCATTTGTGCAACCATGGGATTCAATGGAATCTAATTATCTTTTTTTTTCCTTAAAAATATTCTGTAGAGGACTTCTTCCTACTTGGATAGATCTAATTATCTTTATTATGTAGCTATTTTGTGTTTGATTAGTTATGGAAAAACCAACCACTAATTTCCCAATTTTCCTGCTCTAATTTTTGTTTTTGTACAGCAATTTCTGATTCTAGATTCCTAGGTTTGTTTGGTTAATATTAATTTCAACGGATTATATATCCTAGGGATATGTACAGAAGAATAGACCTCCGCTGCCCCATCAAAAAAAAAAAAAGAATAGACCTCCGCTGGTCGGCCCAGTTTCACCCTAGTGTCCAATTTCATGTGGGCCAGAAGCCCAATTTTATGAGGGCCAGGGCCCAATTTTTGTGGGCCAGTGGCCCAATTCCTGATACCTAATGAGTTATTGAACCAAATGCCATTGTGATTCCTGGTAATACCAAATAATAATAATAATAATAATAATAATAATAATAATAATAATAATAATAATAATAATAATAATAAATACAAGTTTATCATATCTGAAAACCCAAATGACATTGGAAAACATTGAGACCGATTTGGTATCCATATCTAATTATCGATATTTCGCTATCCATAGTTTACCACTCTTTTTTCATTAGTATATCAAAAGGGGAGTATAATATGAGCATATTAGTATATCAAATTGATATCCGTATACTTATATATCAAATACCTGGGGTGAATTTTTCATGTCGATACTCGTACGTGATGTTAGATATCAAACATTGACCTTAATTTATAAGTGAACAATTTCACACATTGAATAATAATACAATCCAATTCAGCACAAACCTGGTTTCACACTTTTCATAAACAAATTTTCACATGTAATTACAAACAACATCTTTAATCCACTTAAAACACACGATTCAATTTCACAGTTCTCAAAAATCAGTTTTCGATTCACGTGCACTAACAATTTCAATCCAAGAAAATACAATACTCATTTTCACAAATTTTCATAAACTGGTTTTTACATGAATTCAAAACTAAATTGTAACTAATAATCACAACTAAACTGAGATAAAAAAAAAAAAAAAAGCTTAGACCCTTTTTACCATTAAAATCTATAAACATCAACAACCCTTAATTTACATTTTTTCATCCAACCATTTACACTATCATCCCTATTATTTTTCACACCTACAACGTCACCTAAATGCGTAAGCATACAGTATATATCAGAAAAAATATAGAGAGAGTTGGTGTACTTCGATTGGGTATGGAAGTCACGATCCATTATTTCAAAGTGATGTACATTTATTGAGTTAGTTGACGTTACCCTTAAATTAGTACACAAGTAATCTACAAATTAATTGAGCCTAGGTCTGCTACATACTGGACTTAATGTGTAGTCCATTGTTCACACTCTACACTACACGACACGTCGACACGTAATATTTTTTGTTACAATATTTTGTGTATAGGAAATGTCCCAGCGATAACAAGTTCTCATGTCGAAAGTTGTAGACACTCCGAGACTAATATATATGATCGGTGGGTTACTCTTCCTGTTGCCAATTGGGTTTAGCTCTACATCGAAAGATGAGGACACTTCGAGTCTAATATATATGGTGGGCTACTCCTCATATTGTCAATTGGTTTTAAGATGGAACCTCATCGGGTTTATGTGTTTAACTTAGGCCTAACGCGCATGTGCGCTCGAATGCACACGATCCTCGCTCTACCGGTCTGTCTGTATCGGACTTTGACATGGTATCAGAGCGGCTAGCCTCAATTCGACTCGCGATCCTAACCTGTGGACAAGTGCAATTCGATCTATATCCTCGGTGGACTACTCCTCATATTGTCAATTGGTTTTAGGATGGAACTCGTCGGGTTTATGTGTTGGACTTGAGGCTAACACGCATGTGCACTCGAATGCACATGAATCCCGCTCTACCGGTCCATCTGTATCAGACTTTAACAGAACCTCATCAGATTTATGTGTTGCTATTGAACCTAATAGTTCGTATGCACATGAACCCCGCCGGTCCGTCTGCATCATACTTTGATATGCTCGATATTCACAACACGAAGAACGGCCGGTCATACTCGAACTCCGAAAGTCAACTAAACGAGCATGCCCCACATGTTACTAAATCTAGACATCGATCTAGCTACCCCACTCAACTAGGCCTACCCTTCCAATCCTCTCACAATTCTCCATACTTGATTCTTTAATAACCCCATATTCTCCTCTCCTTGTAAATACGTTAATCTTCACCTAGCAAGCTGCAATTTCACTTCACCATGGGAAGTCAACTCGAAGAAGAGTGCAAAAAACGCCATTCTTTAAACTCTTCACACAAAAACAAGCTCAAAATCCTCTTCATCTTCCTCCTTATAAATCTCTTCTCCTTCCTCCTCTTCCGATTCGCCTTCCCGGTCCCCACCGACCAAAACAACCTCGTAACCACCCTCCTCCGCCACCTCAACGACACAACCGCCCAAATCGCCGATCTCGAACGTAAGCTCGCAGCTTCAAACCTCATCTCTCAGTCCCTCCTCATCCAACTCACCAAACTAGGTAACGGCTCCGAGTTACAAGCCGGCTCTATAACCGCCGCCTCTGAGCTGAGCCTAGCCGTTGGACCTCACAAGCTCCCACTCGGCTTCAACCCGAAATCCGACTCGAATCAACTGCACCCATCAGTCGGAGCCGGTTGTTTCCATTACTCCGACCTGCTTCTGAAGTACATGACGTATGATATCGGCGGGGAATGTCCCGTTGATGACGTGTTCGCACAAAAGCTGATTCTCAAAGGGTGTGAGCCGCTGCCACGTCGGAGGTGTAAACCTAAGTCTCCCAAAGGATACGTGGACCCTACTCCTTACCCGGAGAGCTTGTGGGCCACCCCGGCCGATACAAGTATTATATGGGACCCGTATTCATGCAAGAACTATAAGTGTCTTGTGGAAAGAGAGAAGAGGCCTGGAATTTATGATTGTAAGGATTGCTTTAACCTCCATGGAAGGGAGAAGGTCCGGTGGCTTGCTGATAACGGTCATCTTGATTTCGGCATTGATCAGGTCCTCGCCTACAAGCCACCGGGAACCATTCGAGTAGGGCTTGATATCGGTGGCGGGTCTGGGACGTTCGCGGCCAGGATGAGGGAGAGGAATATTACCATTATCACTAGCTCCATGAACTTGGATGGACCCTTCAACAGCTTCATCGCTTCGAGGTAACTGATATCAGTATATCAGATATCCGATATCGGTATCAATTTTAGAAATATGGGTACGTATAAAATTGATATACGATATTTGATACCTGTGTTAGACAAAATGGTGAGGTATATTACAGGAGGGAGACGTGGGAGGAAAAGAACCTGATATCTGTCAATTACTGATCATGGATAACGGATAAGATATATTCTTATTCATATTCTTATATGGATATGAGAAAGAAAAAAGCCTTACATATTTCGGTTAACCGGTTTTAGCCCATAACGTGTAAAAATAACATTGATATCTTGTTGAATGATTAGGGGTCTGATTCCGATCCATGTGAGCGTGACGGAGAGGTTCCCGTTCTTCGACGGCACACTCGACATCGTACACTCGATGCACGTAATAAGTAACTGGATCCCGGAGGTGATGATGGAGTTTATGTTGTATGATGTGTATAGAGTACTTAGACCCGGCGGTTTGTTTTGGCTGGACCATTTCTTCTGCCGTGGGGAGCAGATGAACCAGACTTACGTGCCCATGATTGACCGGGTCGGGTTCAAGAAGGTGAGATGGGTCGTGGGTAAGAAAGCGGATCGTGGAGGTAATGAGTGGTACATTTCTGCTCTCTTGGAGAAGCCAATGACTTAGATTTGGTTGGTCTCATTAACTTCGTACACTTCAAGAAGACCTCGAAAAGCGGATCGGATCTTATTGTTAATTAGATCATAATTGCTCTATGCTGAATCCATTTAATGCTTTTTGGTTTTCGTATTTCCATTTTAAATGTATTTGCTGAATTTAGTGAAAATCAGGAAATCAAAAATATATGTAAGATATTGGTGGATATTGTTGTCGATAAATGATTGAACCGTTTGCAAATAACACATTATATATTATTAAGAGAATTAAAACTATAAGGGGTAATATTTATTGGTGTATTATAAGTTTAAAAATTATGTAAAAATAATATTAGAAAGTAGAGAGTTGTATGAAAATAGATTTTATAAATTTAAGCTTTAAAAACATTTTTAACTATTTGATGAACCAATGTTTTTTTAATTCTAATGTTAAATATTGGGCCGGAGAAAATAGATTTTAGAAAATTTAAGTAAAGAGTTGTATGAAAATAGATTTTAGAAAATATTATGCATCATGGGAACGGGAAGAAGCAAATCCTTCACCTTCACATGTGAAGCTCTACACTGATGTTTATACCGATCACTTTGTCACCAACCGGCCATCAAAGTCGAAACAATTAAGGTTGGTCAAGACACCATCACTAATCAACCATTGAAGGTCTCACTTTGTGAGATTGATAATCCTTGTGTCTTGGAGGTCATGCCCGAATCTAAGACGACAATTGTTGGCCAAGACGATAATGCTTGCTCCGAGCATTCCCAAGTCACGTCGACTTTCGCTCGTTTTGGTTAAGTTGTCAAATTTACACACTCTCAATAAAAACACATATAACCGAGGCAGTATTTAGATTTAAAATACCCACGAGTACTACTTTGAAAGGTATTTGCAAGATCTATAACTTTGTAGTTTACTCGAAGTTGATATTTCAAAAGGAAGAGAGTGAAAATGATCCAACAACGCAACAATAAAGATACTTGAATGAGCTTATGATCATGATCATTCAAAGTGTTATTCAAGACATATGCACGCATATTTCATACAATATACCATGCTTATATTTTTCACATAAACATCCAAATCTCACTGATCAATAAATAAGTTATTAGTTAGGTTGTCTTTTTTTCCCCAAAATTCTTTGTATATTTTAAATAGAAGAGATTTAGGATATCATACAATTTTAGTGGTCGGAGAGATTGGCATGAGTACAAAATAAAATTTTAAAATACATATTTTTTTATAAATATGAAATAAGAAGTTTTTCTAAGAAAAATAGATAATAAAACGTGGACTTTAAATATACCGGTGAAAATCTCTATTAGTGATCATAACTATGCACTTCACGTGCGTAGTTGATAAGGTTCTCAACTATGTTTTTTGGGAAGCGTAGTTGAAGTTCCAAAAAAAAATAAAAATATCAACTACTCTTTTCGGGAGCGTAGATGGAGTTCCCAAAAAAATTTTAAAACTTTTTTTAGGGAATTCCAACTACGCTCCCCACAAGCGCAGTTGATATTTTTATTTTTTTGGAACTCCAACTACGCTCCCAAAAGCGTAGTTGGGGACCCTAACAACTACGCACGCGAATAGCATAGTTGGTGTTACAATTATAGATTTTCGCCGGTACATATATTAACCTAGAGGGATTTTGTATAAATCACCCAACAAAAAATGCTATATGATGGGCTTGATGGACCACGTGCTACTGCACGTGTGCTATGGGCCTACAGGTTTTAAGCTCCCTGGTGCGTTGGGAAGTAAGAAGTTGAGCATTATTTTGATGAAAATTAAATTAATATTTTTTTATTTCTATAAATTAGGTTATAAATTATTTGAAAATATAATCTTGTAAAAAAAATTCTGATACACACAAACAAATTTTTTATTTTATTTGTTAAACTCTTTTTTTATAGTCTGATTTTTATTTAACTACATTTAGCCATTTAAGATTGATTACATAAAAATTAGAAGAAGAAAAGAATGCATACATCACAACATAAATAAACAGTAGAAAAATTTTGGTGAAGTAGTGATACATTTACTAAGTGTATTTATTTAATGGGTTTATTTAATTGATTAATATTTATAAAAGGTTTAGTTAATAAATTTGGCTTAAATAGTATGTGTTTGTTTTCAGGATCTGGCTAATCGGACTTGTCGATCATAGAAGATTGATCGTGAATATAGATAAAATGAAATTATATTAAATTTAACCGATTAGAAACAAAACGGATAAAAATACATGTTGATAATAATAAATAATATTTTATTCAATAACTTTTAGCGCCCGTTTGGTTTTAACTCCAAAATCGGAAACGGAATAGAAACAATTCTAGTCCATACGTATACCCTTATTCATGAGAGTTTTTGGAATCATTCCTTGTGGTTTGAAGTAATTGGAGTAGAGTTTGATTACCTTTTGATACCTATAAGGTAATAAAATGTGAGAAATCAAGTGCATTTTGCATTAAACCACAAAGAATGATTTCATAAAATTTCATGAATAAGAATATACATATGAACTAAACTCGTGTTGGAACTAAACGGGCCCTTAAACTAGTGAAATTTATCATGGTAATTAACAAGCAAATATATAATCGGAAGTCGTATTCGCACGGTTCAAGATTTCGTTATTGCACCACGCATACGGATCTCGTTCCCGTTATAATGTCACGGTTACAGGATCCGTAACCGTGAACTTTACGGGTTCCGGATCCTGATAATTTTCTACATGAATTCTAACTCATTAACAATGCGTGGCCGGACTGCGTATGAGTGGTGCGTTAACGAAATCTTCACCTGCGTAAATAATACTAGATGACAGGTGTTGGATTAGAAGGGACCCACAAATGCTAATACAGCTCACAACTTTATTCACCACCATACCATCATTCTCTCTTTCTTGAAGATATAACACATGAGACAAACAAATTTTAAAATAAAAAAATATTATGTGTGTGATTTCACATAAAGACATTTTAAGCTGAATTATAATCTATAGATAGAAAGCTCTCCTTCTTCTTCTTCTCAGCCTACCACTTTCCCCATCCCTTATCCCTCTCTCTCTCTCTCTCTCTCTTATCATCATTTCACAGATTCAAAGCTCAAAAGGAAGCCATTATTAGATCTTTGACAGACAGCCTGCATAAACCTTAAAGGCTATGGAAATCCAACACAGCATCATTAACAAAGAGAATAACACACCTTCTCTTCCTCCTTCCACGTCTTCTTCTCCTTCCCATGAATTCTCCTTCACAATCTCCTTCGATTCCACCGACATCAAATCTCATCAACCTGATCTCACACCAGCTGATGAAATCTTCTTCCATGGCCATTTACTTCCGCTCCAAGTTATCTCTCCACGCTCATCGACTAACTCCTTAGAAAGTTTCACTCTTCCAGTCACTGAGCTTGTCGGCGATGAAGATAAACCGAATAATCTCGATAGCTGGTTATGCAGTAATGGCGATCAAACGAAACGACACAGTTTTAATAGCTATGAGTATAATACAAGAAGAGAGAATAGCAACGAAGAAGATGAATTGCCGTCTAAGAAAAGAGTCAAGTCGAAGTCTTTCTCGTTTTTCGGATTCGCTCGACGGCGAAAAGAAGAAGGATGTGAAGATCGGAATGGAAAGACGAAAAGGAAGCTTAAGTTTGATGTCAGCCATTTTCTGAAGAAGTACATAAGAATGTTCTCGAAGGGAAGGAGAGAGGATATACAGCTTCGAAAACAGCCGTATTCGTTTTCTGGGAAATTGAGTTCTGGAGATGGAAAATGGAGTTTGAGAGGAAGAAGAAGAGAGTTTTCGGCGCCGGCTTCGATTAGGACTTCTCCGACAAACAGTGGGATACTTAAGATGACGCCGCCGTCGTGTTCTTCGAATGATAGTACAATGGAGGAGCTGCAAGCTGCAATTCAGGCTGCAATTGCTCATTGTAAGAACTCCATTGCTAATGCTACTGCAGATAATCTTATGAGCTAGTATGATTTGTGTTCATGTATATGAATATTGTAATTAGTATGGTTGGTACGTCGATTTATAACTATATCTCGTATTCGATGAGCTTTAGGGCCCGATTGGTTCAACTCCGAAAACAGAAACGGAATGAAAACGAATTTACCCCCTATGTATATCCTTATTCATGAAACTTTATGGAATTATTCATTGTGTTTTAATGCAAAATGGACTTGCTTTCCCACATTTTGTTATACTATAGGTATCAATATAATCAAACTGTACTCCAATTATTTCAAACCACAAGGAATGATTCCAAAAACTTTCATGAATAAGGATATACGTATAGAATACATACGTTTCCATTCCGTTTCCGATTCCGGAGTTAAAACCAAACGGACCCTTAGTATAAAATCTGTTATGTGTGATTGATTGTCTGACAAAACAGCTAAGGCTCCGTTTGGTTTAAACTCGAAATCGGAAACATAATAGAAATGAATATAGTTGATACCTATACCCTTATTCATATCAAACTTCTTAGAATCATTTTTTATGGTTTGAATTAATTGGAGTAAAATTTAATTACTTTTAATATACTAGAGTGAAATAATATAGGGGAAGCAAATACATTTTGTATAAGACCACATGAACAAGGTAGACATATTGACTAAATTCATTTTTATTCCATTTTCGTTTTCGGAGTTACAACCAAACGGGACTAAGTTTATTAAAACTGTAGTCAAAATTTATTGGTAGCTGAACCTTTTTCTGTACTACGCGGCCATGAATTTGTAACCGGTTGAACGAATTTATTAGGGTTCGATTAAAAACTATGAACTTAGTTTATATAGCATCACCTACTTTATGGGATTGTATAATCTAGTCTCTCAAACGGACCATAAAGCATCTGGTTCTTCGTCTATGTATAAGTGGTCCATGAAGCCAATGGAAGTTGAACCTTTTTTTTCCTTGAAGGTTTTTTTTAAAAAATGGATCATCACGTTATGGAGTGTTATGGTCCGGTTCATGGCCGCGTAGTACGTAAATTTACTGGATTTATGTGTTGACTTGAACCTAACGACGGAGTAATGAACTATAAAAATCCTCATATACAAAATTAAAGAGCCCTCCACCCACATACATGATAAAATGCTTCGTTTAAAATATTTAACAATGCATAAGAGCATGTAAAAGGCGAAACAAGTTCAACTAACCTACCTAATATAGTTAGTGTCAAAACGAAAAGCTTACAAAAGATATGGTAAGGATAATATAATAACTAGAAATGCTTATGTGAATCAGTCAGCATTTGCATGTTCCGTAAATCAAGGGAATAAGTATGGGTCATAATCTGCAATTAGAAAAAAGCTTAGAGCATCTTCATCCCATATTTTGAGAGTTTCTTTAGCTATTTCTTAAAATAAAAATAAAGATTAATGTCAGAATGGGTTAAAGAATCTATGTAATGAGTGGAAAGAAGTTTCTCTGTGAAAAAATGAATCCTCACAAGTTCTTGCATGATTTACGCAAATTAAGGAATTTTTTTTTGTTTTTGCCCAATTGTAGGGGAGTAGGATTTATTCTATTGGATCTACGTAATTTAAAGAAATTTAAAAAACTTTTTAGATTTTGGGATGGAAGAGAGGGTTTCTTAAATAATTTTAAGAATAAAAAATGATTAAAAAAATAGATAAGAAATCTTTTGAAGAGTTTTGGGATGAAGATGCTCTTAGACCAGTTCAGGAATATTTCTCTTCTATTGTTAAAGTTGGATACAGAGGGAGTGTAGAGTTGAGGTCGTGTGCATGAGGTTTTATTTTAAAATTAATTAGTAATAGAAGAAGTCGTTCACCGGCCTTATATACTAGGTCACTTGCAACACTTCTCAAGTGCAATAAGAGAATGTCAAAGCCAATACAGACGAACAGTCGTACGCATATAAACGCACATACGCGCTGCAAGTGCAATCAGAGGGTGTCAAAGTCCCATAAAGACGAACAATCGACGCATATAAACGCACATACGCGCCGCAAGTGCAATCAGAGGATGTCAAAGTCCCATAAAGACGAACAATCGACGCATATAAACACACATACGCACGTTAAGTTAAAGTCCAAAACATAAATCCGATGGAGTTCACGAAGAGTAACTCACTAAGCTAACATATTACAATATTAACCTTGAAATGTATGACGGTGGATGATATTCTCCACCCAATTGATCCCATTAAATGATGTTTGGAACTCCCATTCTAAATTGTCGGCCGGTGGGGCAGAAATTTACCGCCCGAATTCTTATTGTATGTTTAGAGTAATTGATAAGTAATAAATACCTTTGATAGTATAAAACATACTCCCTCTGATTATAATTAACTGTCGTTTTAGTCTTTGATATAATTTTTTTAAACAAATATTTAATAACATAGATTTTGTAAAGTTTTTCTAAATCTTATCACTTATTTAATATTCAATCTTCTTTTAAACCAATAAGAAAGATTTTATACCTAAAAATAATCATTTACACCAATTTTCAAGAACACTTCTTATAATTATTGTTCATTTATTGACCTAGAAAACTCAAAACTACAGATAATTGTGATCAAATTTATAATACTAAAACGTCATTTATTTATGATCGAAAGGAGTATTTAACAATGATAAATAGGAAAACAAATAAATTTACAAAACAATTTTATATTCAAGTGTTATAATAAATATGTTTTTTTTTAATTTTTATTTTAACATTGTTTAAGGTATAATCGATGATGGAAAAACTTTTAACTTATAACGTAGAGGTATAATCTTACATGCTCAGAAAAAATCATGACAAAAATCATGTACAAATAGTTACAGAAAATATTTTAAATCATTCTTTACGTATAAATTTATTTTTAGAACAAAAAATCGCTCTAAAATTTTGGATTATAAATGTTAGTTTCATCATCGATTTATAAACTACTATAATATGTTCATTTAATGTAAGTGTCGACGGAACGAATGGCAATCTTCAAATCTCTCTCGTGGCTTCTCCTCATTCTTCACACCTAAAAACGCAATAGCAATACTCTAGTCCTCTTGGCTTTTCTTCTCATTGCGTATGAGAAGAAAATTCTCGACTTCAATTAACGGCTATGTATCTAAACTTCATCTACTTCTGAAGTCTGAATTGAAAATCTATGTCGTAAATAAATAGTCCAGACCGACCCGTGTAGCACTTGGATAAAAAAAAAAGGGATCTGGGTGAATGCGGACTAATCTAGACAGATTCGCCTATAGGGTGTTTGGTAAGAGAGATATGTTTTTTACAAAATTAATCTATATGGAGATTATAGGCGATTATAAGAGATTAATCTGCAATAATATTGAGTGAAAGAGATTATTTTTAGAACTATAAGAGACTATTTTCACTCATGGAAATCATTTTAATAATCCCATCTACAATCACCAATCTCTTACCAAACCCCTCTAAAATATAATCATTTCAATATAATCTAAAATAACCTCCAATAATCCATTACCAAACACACTAAAAAGCTAATTTGGAATGAACAGAAAGTGACCACCCCTACCTGCTTGTTGATGAAGAACTCTTATGGTGCGGCGGACCGTACAGTTACTTCCTTGCAAAGTAATCATTTGCAAAATAACCGATTTCTTATTCAAGGAATACAGTTACGTGATCCAACAGAACAATGTGCTTTGATTATTTCGATTGATACACTATGGTACACACCGTGGAATCATCTACTAAAAATGAAAAGCATTGGCAATGATTGAGTTGAGCTCTACTCATTCAGGCTTTCTACAAGTGATAATAGCAAACCTTATAAGATCCTTCTTGTATCCTTCAATCATCCATGGCATTGCTAGTGCACCTTTGATACTTCTCCATCCTGATCAAAACAAATCCGCTCACAATTAAGGACATGTTTGGTATCCATATTTTCATATAAGATATCCTATTATATCTTTTTTATATATATATGTAAATACCAAACACGCCCTAAGTTAGCATCATCATCCAAGGTCGACAACAATAGTAATTTTATTAGAAAGATCAAAGTTACCACTGCGCAACAGAGATGTAACTCCCTTCCATGTCAAAGCAGAGCGTATGACAGCAGGCCAGAAAGGCGCAACATACCCAGACCAATCAGCTGACTTAATGTCCTGTAACAAATCAAAAAAATGTTTTTAAGATCAATTATGCACCAGCATATAGTTCGGTTTCATACTAAAATCATTTGATGATCATTTTCACACTTTACAAAGGATAAATGAACCTGGAGGTTGAGAGACTGGAGCAACTGAACATAATCAGCAGTAGAGCACCAGGCAGGAAGATAATAGGCATCACAAATCTTCCCCAACAGTTGCTGCTCTTCGGGGCGTAAGGACTCTTCGGATGGCGAGAGGTCCCGGTGACACCAGGTAACTATAATTATGGTGGCACCTGGTGCTGCAACTCGAGCTAGCTCCGTCACAAACTGGATCAAGAAACATACATGCACCCAAGAAATGAGAACTGATTTAAAGCACTATAAAAGCTTATACATGATCTCAAAAGTTGGAAAACAAAACCTTTCTTTTATCAGGCATATGTTCGCCACTCTCCATTGACCAAACCAAATCAAATTGCCCATCAGGGAAAGGCTGATTCAGTGCATCAGCAACTTGGAAGGAGACCTGAAACCATGCAAATGTTATAATCCATGCCTACCCTGAAAGAAATAACCCCAAAACAATAAATAAAATGAAAATGCAAACCCTGTCAGCTAAGCCTTGTTGAGCAGCAAGAGCGTTAGCTCGCTGTGCTTGGAAAGGGCTCAAAGTTATGCCTCGGCAATTAGCACTGCCATACTTGTTGGCCAAGTACCTCGAGCTTCCTCCAATTCCACATCCAACATCCACTATACTTTTAGGACTCTTTCCTTGATCATCTGCTGAATTATAAACGCAATATTAAATAGATTGCAATAGCAAGAGGCCACTCGAATAGCTCCAGGAAACTGCTAGGGATCACAACTTCCATGTAACTCAAAATTCAACTGCAAATCTCTTTTTCAAATTTCAACTGTATTCAGATTTACGTTTTGCAATCTACTACATGATATTTTTATACTAAAAAGAATAAAATCTATCCACCACATGATCTTACAACTAAGTCACATTTTTTCTAAATCGAAACGGTCTTTCGATTTACTTGGAGGGTTTACAGATAGAAGTGGTAAGAGTCCAAAAACACATTTCGATAAATTAAAGTTATAATAGTATAAAACACATTTCAATAAATTAAAATATAGTCTCCTTAGTCCTTATCGTGAAAACTAGGGATTAGAAAACACTTCAATAAATTAAAATTTAATAGTATAATAAATTGAAATATAATCATTACGTTGGTTTGTCTTTAAAATATAACTTTCTTAATGAAAAATATAATTTTAGTATTCTAAATAGCGTATAATTTATTAAAATCGCAAATTTAATTATATGTTATCCATATACACATAGTTGTTGTTTTCTTAAATTAATAAAAGTAAAAACTGTATTTCCGACCAACAGACCCATTTGGGAACAAAGAACCCAAACACTAATTTTTCTGACGATCCCAAACTTCGTACTCACACCATACTTTAGGTTAGACTACTTCTAGAAAATAGGTCAATTTAACGGCTTTCTTTCTTCAAAAAAAAATAAAAAAAAATAAAAGTAAAAACTTTATCACCGGAACCCTTATCTATTCCTTATCTACTACAAATTGACTGAACAAAAATAAACGATCAACAAAACTAACTCATGCAATTTCTTTTCATTTTCTTGATTTTCTCACCTTTTATTTCATTTTCTAATGAATAAAAAATTCCAAATATATGGGTTAGAGATGGTCCCATAATATTTTAGAACAGATGAGTCAGAACGATTTTAAAATTCAGCATATAATATTTCTCTTCTATGCTGTAATAATTTGCACGATAACTAAATATAATATACTATTAAACCCTTCTTTGGTACTATATTTTCTTTTAAATCACAGCTACCATTAATAAGTACAAAAATATAGACTAAAGAGAGAAGAAAAAAATGGTGGAAAGAAGGTCCGACGCTCATCTAATCAGCCTTTGATCACTAGGCATAGTCTGATCTATATCTATTACGTCCGACATAAAAAAATATTTACGGGCAAAATTACTAAAAAGGGTTCGAGTATATACTTCATTGTTAGCATTGTATAAATTTACCAAAAGGGGTAGTATTGGAATGTATTTGTGATAAGCTCCCAATAATCCCAAAAATATGATGCAACGAGGATCAAAATTTTCTCCATTTTCATCTCTTAAAATAATCTTCATCTCAATAATCTCATTCCACCAAACACTACAAATCGTGAGTATTGTGTAATAATCCCATAATAATCTCAATAAATGGGGTGCCGAACAGACCCTTAGCATCCTCTGCTGCAACTCAATCAATACACTTATGGCAGCGTTATAGCTAAAAGCAATACTATTATTGAGTGTACTTTTGGAAATATACTGCAAGTACCATCAACGGAAAACACATGACAAATACAAACCACCTGACAATTTATAAGCAAATAGTTGAAACTTGAAAGGGATGCATCATATATGAAATAAATCTAATCTTTTTTTTTTTTTTGGTGAATTGAAATAAATCTAATCTTAGATGTACCATTGTTTGACTAAGAGACACTTAATCCCTCACAATGTCCCCGATCTCTACTTTCCCATCCGTGAGGATACCAGCTAGAATCCACCATGGCGGCATAAAAAAGAAACTAGCAAAATTGTGGCTCTAGTGGAGCCAAATTTATTCGTGTTACGGACACAAAAACTAAAAGCAATAAAATAATTTCTTAAAAAACTGTTTTGAAAGAAATGAGAATCAGATGGAGACAAATAAATCTGCATAGCGAAATCAATCACCGAGGTCGCGCATTTTCATTACCAATCAAACCAGAGATATATAATACTCTGCATTTCGTTATGTGTATGATAATCCGAATTAATTTAATATTTCTTGTATTTTTTAAATCACTAAAACAATGAACGAAGAAGAAAATTCGAGAGAAGAAGACGAAATAACGAACCGGAAAGTCCGGCAAACCGGAGAGATTCTTCTATCATGCGGATCTGAGCAGATCGATGATCGGAAAGGGAAACAGTCTCACCAGCATCGTAAAATCCGTGATGCATATGGTCTCCCCAGATATCCTCCCACATTTCAGAGGATTCATCGTAGAGAGCAGCAATCCCCTTGTTCAACTCCTCCACAGCCGTCACCGATGTCGACGCTTTTACCTCCAGAGCTTCTCCGTCAGCCGAAATCGTCGTCGTACTAGCGCCGCCGCCGACGCTCTTACTCTTGAACCAGGAAATGGAACTGGAAGGATATTGAGGATTGGATTTCTTTGGCCGAAAAGAGAGCACGTTCCACCATGTGGAAGCCGGACGATTGGCGTTCACTGAGATTCCAGTAGGTGTACTCATTTGCTCTTTTTCCCCAAATCCCTAAATTATAGAGTTCCTAAACAAGAAAAGCTCCCAATTATATCTCTCTTCACTAGGGGAGTCTATGAGTTTGTGAGACCTTGAACTCCACCGCAATTCAATATAAACTAGCAGAAATTTCATTAAACCTCCCATTGACTAATCTTTTCATAAAACCGCCATTTATATGTATCTTATTACACAAAACCACCCTAAAGTTAAACAAATATTTAATAACATGTAATTTTCTGGAGACAAAGATACAATACTTTAACTAAGTAATTTCATCCAAACCGTTGGACACCTCATAACCCGATCCATAATAGAAGGGTGAAAACCCAACATGAAGCGGGTGAAAGCGGATGGTGGATCAAGCGGTTGATGGATCGAGTCGGATTCGGATGGACCTTTCATCCACCCATCATCCGATCCATCATTCATCCACCCATCCGACTCGCTTCACCCGTTATAAATTTATTGACTATTTACTTATTTAGTGATATGTAGTTTCTTTTAATTTATAAATTGGTGATTTACTGATTATTTAGCATAATTTGTACATTTGTTCAATTCCTATTATGATCTTATTGTACGTTACGTAATGCTAAATTTCTCTATTTTTCAAAAAATTAAACTTATAATACTTCTTGTAATATTTCTACTTGGATGATTTGTATTGACTTTATATTTATCATGTTTTTTATGGATAAGACTTTTTCGGAATGAATTTATTTTTATTATTATTAATTTTCCGTATTCGAATCCGAGTTTAATATCGATTTAAAGAAAATGCGTAGAACACTCTAGTATCACCCGATTCACCCGCTTCATCTGTTGGGATGCGGGTGGATCGGATGCGGATGGTGGGTTTGATGGGTAGCAGGTCGGATGGGGTGAATGATATTTTCTCGCGGGTCGGATAGCGGACAGGGTCATCCACCCATCACCCAATCCGTCGTCCCTAACTTTAACTCAATGCCTGTACTTAACTTTGTAAGTAAAAAACAAAAATTGAGTTGTCATTTATATGTATTTTTTCATGCTCGAAATCTCAATGTCACGCTTATGTCAAACATTTTCTTTCTTGGGGCCCATGGTTAACCAACTACCTTCTCAAAGCAACATATGCTAGCTTGGTAAGATGAGCAGTCATGGTCATAGAAGTATCTCTCAGTATAAGATGGAGAGTCTGTGACGGTTAGCTTTCTCTATGGCCAATTAGGTCTTGGACCATCCTCAACAATATCTATATTTTAGAGACTTTTAGAATTTTGAAAAATTTAAACTTTATTTTCTGGGTCCAATAAATTTTGTATTCAATTTTTCAAATAGAGAATGAGGTTGAAAAAAGATTACTTTTTTATATTTGGAGACGGCATTTTCCACGTCAAAAACGACTTCACTCAATGGTCAACTTACCTGGCATATCTCCATGCAAGTCTTTCCTCCATCTCTACCTGCTTTAGTTCGATTTAGTGAAAGGTCAAACTTTTTCGGTATATGACCTCTGCTGTTTCGAAAGCTAGTATCGATTACCAAAGATTTTCAATGTTTTATTTTAAAGATCCTATTTGTCAAACTAACTGATAGGATCACTGTGTGGTCGTCTTGAGTTACTTAAATCCGGGTCGTTTCAAGTTTAAGACAATTATGTGCAATACTATTTAGTTTAATAATTTTGATTTTTTTTTTCTTTCGTATCGTTTTATGTGGTTGAATTAGCTAAGATAATTCGAATTTATATTTTTGTTCCAACTATTTGACGATTTAAGACTTAATTAAACCGTATTCTTAATTTTTGCTTGCATAACTTTACATATGTTAAAATTTTGGTTGAATATTAGCTTTAAAACCGGTTAACTTTCACCTGAAAAACTTCGATCTACGGATACACCCAATATTATTAGTACGGGTGACAAAACTTACGAATCGGGTGATCGGTCGGATAATGAAAGTCTTACATACGGTATACATTCATAACCCGACCCATTTTCATCCCGTTCGGGTTGTTCTTGCTTAGATTCTATCTTGTGAAAAGGAAATCATAAAAGGAAGGATAAATATACGAGAATATAATTCCGGGAACAATCTGTAGTTGACGAGACGATTAGAATTCACAGTATAATTTGTGACAGATGACAAAATAGGTTCAACAAAATCAAGATTAACACACTCAACAACATCTCAGAGAGATTCTCAAGAACAAGATGCTCAATCTACTTAAGTACTGAGTAGCCTTCTTTGAGAGCATAGCTAACAAGATGCTCAATCTCATGTTCATGATCAATGAGCCCATCAAGATCGAGATCATTGTAATGCAAGGCCCTTGAAGCCCTCCATGCCGGAGCTTTGGAACCCAGCTGTTTAAACGCCGCCGTCAGCTCTGCCCTATCAAGGTGGCCGTCGCCGTTCTTGTCTTGCTCTTTGAAGAATCGCCGTAGCTCCTCCTCCGTCATCGCCTCCTTCTCCGTCCTCTTCATCGACGACCCGATTTTCCTAGCTATCTTTCGGAACTTCTCCCGTCTTCGTCTGCTTATTCCCTCTTCTCTTGTCTCCATCTTCAAGGAGAGATTCGCACTGCTTGTTCTATCGCTTATTTGCTTAGTGTTGTGTATATAAATACCTCCAAATTGCATTGTAGTCCCAACTTTATAGTTAATTGCAAATAATATTTTAAACTTTCAAAATTATACTATGTAATTCTTGATGTATCTTTTTGTAGCTAGTAAAGTCGGTACTTTCCACCAAAAAAGAAAAGAAAAGTAAAGTCGGTACGTGTATGCTTTGTTCTGTTCACGAACTTTCGATAAAAAGAAAATATATATATATATATATATAGAGGGTAAGTTCCCATGAGAACATCCCTAACGTGTAATTAGAACAATTTTAGACAGTTGGATGGTGAGTATTAAGACTCGAGATTTAGTGTAGATATCATAATTAATAATAATTAGAAATAACCACAATAACTACGAATAATCCACTCAACCAACAATAACTACGAATAATACATTGAATGATATGACACATTCGTAACAAAACTAATAATAATTACGAATTTGTTCTCATGAATACACGTTATGGGTGTTCTCGTATGATCTACACTATATATATATACACACTACGTAGAGCTTATGGAATATATAGTTGTTGAACAGCATCTCTATTCTCTACGTATACATCAGAATATCAGATTTATTTATATATATATATACACGTTCGTCTTTAAATTGAGACCCTTTAATTTTGTTCATAATAAAAAAGCATAAGCATTGATATTAAGGCCGTATCTCTGAAAACGGAAACGAAATAGAAATGAGTTTAGTACATATGTATATCTTGTTCATTAAATTTTGGGCAAATTTGGTTAGTAGGCTATTTAGAGAAATAGGGATAGTAAGTAGGCTTTTTTGTTTTTCAATTAAGTAAATATACCCCTCTTATTTTTTTTACCATCAAACCTTCTCCATTCTCTTGTTTTATTCTTTCTTCCGAATGCTTTTTAAAAACTGAATTTCTTTTTTTATTTTCTTTTATTAATTTTTTTTGTCCTTTTTATTTTATTTATTTTTTATTTATTTTCTAGAATGAAGAATTTTTTCACACACCGAAATTATCACATACCGGAATCACATACCGGACCGGAATTTTACATACCGGAATTATCACATACCGGATTTTCACATACCGGAATTTTCACATACCATAATTTTCACATACCGGATTTTCACATACCGGAATTATCACATACCGGATTTTCACATACCAGAATTTTCACATACCAAAATTTCACATACCGGACATTTACATACCAAAATTTACATACCGGAATGAATTTTTAATTGTCTAATATTTAATTTTGAAAATTTTAGGGGGCTCGTTGTAATTTTGCAATTTTTTTTATTGTAATTTGCGTATATGATGACGGTTTGTAAAAATGGGTCCATCACCGTCTCTTTTGGTTTCAAAAAGACTTGTTCTTTTTCCCAGTTGACAATGACAAATTGACAAGACGTGGAGGAGTTGAACATTATTTGAGTGGAGAATTATATGTTAAAATTGTCTCAAAATAAAAGTATTATGTAAATAAAAATAAATAGCGGACGGAAAGCACAAGGATCAAGTGCTGATTGTGCCGCTAGTTTTAATTCAGAAATTTCTGGAATGAAATTTCTGGTATGAACTTTTTGTATGAAATTTCTGGTATGAAAAATTCTGGTATGAAAAAATTTTAGTATGAAAAAAATTCTGGTATGAAAAAAATTCTAGTATGAAATTTCTGGTATGAAAATTCTGGTATGAGAATTTCCGGTATGAGAAATTCAGTCCAGAAAATAAAAAAAAAATAAAAAATAAATAAAAAAAGGCAAGAAAAATAATAAAAGAAAACAAATTCAGTAATTAATAATTAAAAATTATATTTATATAACAAATAACAAACATCATTTATTTTTTCTTTCTAATAGAAGGGTTAATAATTTTTACCTACTACTAAATGAAAGTGGTAAAAAATTTGGGGTACATTTTCTTAAACAAAAACTAAAAAAAGCCTAGTATGTCAAATTCTCCCTTAAATTTTTTAAAATCATTCCTTAGAGTTTCATGTAAAATGCAATAGTTTTGCCCCATTTTGTTTCCCTATACGGTATCAAAATCAATCAAATACTAATCCAATTAGTTCAAACCACAAGGAATTATTCAAAAAAAATCATGAACAAGGGTGTATGGACTAGATTCGTTTCTATTCCGTTTCCGTTTTCGAAGTTAAAATTAAACGGCCCCTAAAAATAAAGGAACAACTGACATAAAAAATATATATATAATATAAAAAAGGGCAATTTTGGTAACTAGACCTTTTTGAAAAACTAGAATAGTAACTAGGCTTTTTAATGTTTCAATTAAATAAATATACCTCAACCTTTTGTATTTATTTTCAAACTCTACACACTCTTCTCTAAAGTGGTACATTTACTAAACACAAAACTAGAAAAAGCTAGTAAATCAAATTATTCCTATAAAAAATAAATAATTAACGTAAAAAAAATAGTAAAATGAACAATTTTTTTTTTTCTTTACGAAAAGTCTCCTTAGTGGAATCAGTATATATAGAGACCTGCGGAGGTGAGGTTTTTATTTTATCATGATGCCCTATATTTCTTTGTTAAAATTAATGGAAGAATATAGTGACTCGTTTCATGCCTCTTGTCTTCTTCCAAAAACAACAAAAACGTGAAATGTTTTTTTATGACAAAAGTAGTTTCTGAGTATATTAATAAATGATTAAAAGTAGAAAGAAGAATATAACTTGTATACATTTTTATATTAAAATGTATACAAGTTATATATATATATATATATATATATATATATATATATATATATATATATATACACACGAATATTAAACTAGAAGTCCTAACCCTACGTGCTCTTTTATCGTGTATTTTGTCACGGGTCATTCTATCGCTTATTTTAATTTTAAACTTTTTTATTTAAAACATATAAAGTAACTATTTTTTATATAAATATCTTATTCTTTTCTTGAAATAATTTGGTTTACTAGGCTTTTTATAGTTTTGTGTTTAATAAATGTACCCGTTGAGAGAAAAGTGTGTAGAGTTTGAGAATAAATATAAAAGGTTGAGGTATATTTACTTAATTGAAACATTAAAAAGATTAGTTACTTCTCTAGTTTCTAAAAAAGGCCTAGTTATCAAAATTGTCCAAATATCTTTATGTTTTCATTATCTTTCTAATTTTTAAGTCATCTAACTCAAATCACCTTTATAACACATCAAATATCTTTATTTTATAAATAATAATATTTTTTATTTTATAAATAATATTATATAATTACATAAAGCAATTTAGCATTAATTGTTCCATAGATTTCTATATTAAATTTGTTTGTAAATAGTATTCTAAAATATTAAATGTAGTTATTTTAAATAAATAATGTTTTTAATCTATTTTAAAATAAAATTTTATTAAATACATTCGTACATGGCAGGTATTATACTGGTTTGTAATAAGGATTAATCCAGTAGTCCTCAAATTGAGATACAAGTAAAAATGTTGTTTAACACTAGAAAAATAATTTTATATAAAGGTGGAAGGTTGGCGGACAACAAGTTGTCGTCAACCCCTTCTGAATAACAATCCTGATCATCCTAAAAACCACGTTAGAAGACCTTGACAACACAACAAAACCATGCAAGACCCCTTGCACTCTATTAAAAATCTCAACAAAACAATCCTGATCATCCTAAAAACCACGTTAGAAGACCTTGACAACACAACAAAACCATGCAAGACCCCTTGCACTCTATTAAAAATCTCAACAAAACCATGCAAGACCCCTTGTCAAAAGCGAATGGAAGAAGCACACGTTGGCTTTCGATGCAAGATCTTTCATGCTTAGCCACCTTCGCAAAAGCCTTATTGAGGGTTGTCTTACCCATCACAAAAGTTCCGTTACCAAAACAAACTAGAGGAGAAACTCATCAAATCAATACAAAGATGTTTGTCACCTACCCATCTAAACACTAACGCATCCGTCAGTCTCAACTTAGACCTTCTTTTACACCGATCAATCAAGAAAGTCATATGCACTTATTTGCTAAACTAAAATTCTTAATTTGAATTATACAGGAGATGGCTAACATGACGTGTAACCTGATCCACTCTCTTCTCAATGGTTGAAAACAATTTGCCTCCATTAATTTTGAGCTTCGCTAATTTTAGAGTGACCGTTTATTAGCTCTATCTCTCTGGTTTTCAATCGGAATTCCAGCTGCTAATTATAATCTCTGCAAATTTCTTGTCGGATGTGTTTTTGAATTCTAGCCTTTGACATTATTCTTTCAATTCATCAGGCTGAGGTCCGTCACCGGTACGCTCCTTCATCTTCTCTCCTCTTTGTTGATTAAGGATCGTAAATCTCCATTTTCAAGCTTGCTTTTGTCGTCGGTCATCGACCTGAAATTCAATGGATGATGAGAGGGAAGAATTCGATGAATAATCGAAATCTTATCTTCTGATACTGAAAATCCAAATCATATTTGTGGCGCATTTACAGTTGTTTTTCGTTTTTCAGACTCGCGCTTGAAATTGCAGAGTTAAAATGGAAAATGTGCATCCTCACCTGCCACATGATATCAGCAATGGAAGAGCAGAAGACGAGGAGTCGATTGATGACTTCACCGGAGTAGTAAGGTGCTACATTAGCCGGTCGAATAGCCCTGTTTCAGATGAGCCGAGAGCAGCTCCAATTGCAGTGGACAGACCTATGGTTGCTCTAGAATCCCCAACAAAGATAAAGATATACCAGGAAGAAAACGACGAGCAGCAGCCGGAAATTAGTAACATTAACACGGTGTATGTTCGTCCTAGAGTGCGAGTATCTTCAGAAGAGGAAAAATCATCTCCTGAGGAGGAGATTGAGTTTTCAGGAGATGAAAATGAGCCTAGTACTCCCTCTACACCTGTTCACATTGATAGAAGGCTTACTGAACCTTTGACTCCTACTGGGTCTGTTAAAAATGCAGTTTCCAGGTTTGGAGGAACTGTTGATTGGAAATCTCAAAGGAGTTTGAGTTTTGAGGTGAAAATTCTCTCACGCTGTCTCCACGAGCTTATATTAGATGAAGCTGAAACTTATTGTAATTGAAGATGAAGCAATTGACTAGTTGGATTGAAAGAAATTAATTGCTTCAGCTTTTTCATCTCCGTAATCTACCTATGAGTAGATGATGGAATAGGCAATTCTTCAGCTTCCATCATCTAGTGTAATCTACCTTCATCGTCTAAATGTTGTTGCTCAGGATTTTTCATTCCATCATCTCCATCATCTAGCATAATCTTTATTTTTTGAGGCTCCCAAACGGACCCTAAGACGAATGATTTCTTGTTTTTGGTGTTGCAGAAAAAGAAAAACATAGATTTGGAGCTGGAGAAAACACAGGAGGAGATTCCGGTATTTAGGCAGCAGACTGAAGCTGCGGAAGAAGCGAAGACGCAGGTTTTTGAGGATCTAGAAGCCACCAACCAGCTGATAGAAGAGTTAGAGATGACTCTCGAGAGAGCAAAGTCAGAAGAGCAACAGGCGGAACAAGACTATGAGCTCGCGAACATGAGAGTCAAAGAGATGGAGGAGCAAAGGACTAATGACGAGACTACCTTGGCTGCCAAGGAAGAGCTTGAATTCACGAGATACACGCATGAAGCAGCGGTGTCTGAGCTGAAATGTGTTAAGGAGGAGCTTGAATTGCTGCAGAATGAGTATTCATCTCTTGTTAATGAGAAAGAAGCGGCATCCAAGAAAGCCGAAGAGATTCTATCTGCATCCAAGGATGTTGAGAAGACAGTAGAGGAGCTGAGCAAAGAATTGGCTACTACAAAAGAATCGTTAGAGTCTGCACGTGCTGAACATCTGGAGGCCGAGGAGCAAAGAGAAGGAGCTTCCATGGAAGGTGATGAAGATAGTAGTGAATGGGCCAAGGAGTTGAAGAAGGCGGAAGAAGATATTGAGGAACTCGAAAAGAAGATTGAAGCGGAAAATGATCTGAAAGGAAAGCTGAATACAGCTTCTGCTTTGCTTGATAACTTGAAAGCTGAACTTGCAGCTTACAAGGAATCGCGGGTGGAGCGTGCAGCGAATGGGCATCCGGAAACTGAGATGCAAACTGCAGTTGATAAAGCAAGGAATGAACTTGAAGAAATGAAGGTAAACACTGAGAAAGCTATAGATGAAGTTAACTGTCTGAAGGCGTCTGCCACGACGTTAAAGACAGAACTCGAGAATGAAAAATCAGAGCTAGCAAACCTTAAGCAAAGAGAAGGAATGGCGAATGTGGCTGTTGCGTCTCTTGAAGCTGAGCTGGAGAGAATAAAGGCAGAGATTGACTCGGTACAGATGAAGGAGAAGGAAATGAAAGAAAACATGGTGGAACTGCCAAAGAAATTGCAGTTAGCATCTCAAGAAGCAGATGAGGCCAAGTCGAATGCAGAATCAGCGCGTGAAAAGCTAAGAAAGGCAAAAGAAGAAGCCGAGCAAGCGAAAGCTGAAGCCAATACTGTGGAGAGCCAATTGTTTGCAGCTCAGAAGGAGATAGAGGCATGTAAGGCTTCAGAGAAACTGGCTATGGATTCTATCAGGGCATTACAAGAAAGTGAATCAATTCGGAGCAATGAAGGCGAGGACCCACCGGATACTGTGACAATCCCTGTAGAAGAGTACTATGAGCTCAGCAAGCAGGCTCATGAGGCAGAAGAACAAGCGAACGCTAAGGTGGCTCATGCAGTGTCTCAGATTGAAGTAGCTAAAGAGGCTGAGGCTCGGAGTTTAAGCAAATTGGAGTTAGCAAACCGAGAGCTTGCTACAAGAAAAGAGGTATATAAGGCTGCATCTAATAAAGCAGAGAAGGCTAGTGAAGCTAAGTTAAGTGTTGAACAGGAGTTGAGGAATTGGAGGGCTGAGAACGAGCAAAAACGAAAAGGTGATAGTGCAGTTACCAGCCCAAAGAAAGCAGATGATCCTAAGAGTTCTGAACAAATGGCACATGTTGCTCCTCTCCATGTTACAAGCAGTCCTATTGAATCCGGGAGATCTGAAACGAGTAGCCCTGGGATGGATCGCACTTCCGAGACTTCACCAGACGTGAAAAGTGGAAAGAAAAAGAAGAAACCTTTCTTTCCGCGCTTCCTCACGCTCTTTAATAAGAAGAAAACTTCATCCAAGTCATGATAAATTTCTCAGCTTTGTTGTAATGACCATTGAGCCAGAAGGTAAATTGTGCCTTTCTGTTTAAAATTTGCCTTACATCAGTTTTGGATATGTTGTTGTAAGTTTGTAACTTTTTTCTTCTTTTTCAATGACTTTAATGATGTATATCAGAGTAAAGAGTTTCTTGCCTTAACACAGCCAATCAGTTGTCTTACGTTTTGCTACTGTTTTTTTTGCAATAGATTGTTTTTGCCCTAAACACACCCTAGGGCAACATACCAATGAAATAAGCTTGGGAAATTCCATGTTCATCAGCTAGCAGTACAAAAGAACATTGCAATTAGAATCGATGGTTCTTAAAGTTTACACTAAAACGCTGACACTGAGACACATGATTGATAAACAGAATCCAAGTTTCTAATTAAGTATGTCATAATACTAGAAAGCAGGAAATATTCTTGTTTCCTGCAAATTCATCTGAAGACAGCAATATAAAAACTAAATTATGATTAAAATGTTTCTTAGAAATAGCCGAGAGGTTGTGACCTGGGTGTTATAGCCGCCTGGCTGATACGCTGAAGGAGGTGACATTCCTGGGGGTTGCAACAACCAAGGGAGCCTCGGGAGAATCAGTCACGGAAAACTTGTCGTGCATGAAGCGACTGTCAATAATGGAATCGTCTTTCAGGACGGTCTTGTAGCAGTAGCAACTTTTCAGGCCTTGCTGGTTGTGGTAGCACTCATGAGAACTGTCCTTAACCTGCTGGAAGTTCCATATCACACTGAACTTCCCCACTGTTGCAACAAGGTGTCGTTCTTGCTTTCCATCTTCAGTTACCTATACAAGAAAAGAAACGCACTTTTAAGACATGCTTACACACAATATAAGCAGAATCACTTGGGAAAAGAGTTGCCGAAAAGCAGTGATATATGGTTAACTGCTGATGCAGTAGTACTCGACATGGAAGGTATACAATACATTGAACCTTAATCAGTCCTTATCTTAAAAGGGCCACAACCAAGAGAGAATTCCACAAACAACAAAAACACATGAAGATAAGCCAAAAATATGCTTCTGTACTATCAAATTACTCACAGTTAAGAATTCACTTGCATTGCCAAAATCTAAGTAAAGCTGAAATAAGATTGAATCGTTTTAGAAAGACTGAGCATAGAGAGAGTGAAGATTCTATCTAGCCAACACAACAGTGATAATATCCATTCATCATCAAAGCAGTAAGTTCTATTACCATCATAGAAGACTCATGGGAAACTCAAAGAGTGTTAATAAAGAAGTTCTACTCCTAAAGCAGTACAAGGAAGCATCACTTGGACTCTCCTCCAAACATGTCATCATAAAATCAACTTTTGACAATCTATATCCAATGGACAGTAATACAGGTTATATAAAAATGGAAAGGAAAGTATCAAGTGTTGTTGTAGCTCAGGAAAGGAAATTCTTCAACTTGATATCCAGAACATAGCTAATCTAAGTGCGTGTTTTCGTAATTATTTCATGGCAAAAGAAACAATAAGATTAATGCAAACAAAACGAAGTCCTTACCCATGAGAACTGTGCACCACGGAATTTGTTTGCCCCAGCCAAATGTGCATCCAAGGGAGTCAGCTTCAACAACCTAGGAGCAGAAATCTTATTCCCCATTCGACCACTAAATCCCGTCTTAGTATTTCCATCCTTGTCAATAAACAGAGTACAAATCAGGATTAAGTAAGTATCAGTAGTCCCCAGTATCCATTTGCCATCATATGTAACATCCACATGAGTGATGGGGGAGCCAAGCCCCGGAAAAGCAGTTTTTGCCATCCTCATTGAATTGATGGAATACAATCTTATTTTACCATCAAGTGATCCAACAACGATGGAACCATCACCAGTGGTTGCAAAGCACTGGAAATTAGTACCCCTAGAAAACTGGTGCCCTTGAGCCCAACTCAAGACAGGAGCACTTTGAGCAGCAAGATCCTGGACAATCCCATGCCTATCCCTCATATCCCACCTGCAAAGTCTATTGTCATCTAAACCTAAAAATGTAGAACCAGAAGGATCCAATTGGGAACTTTTGCTATCATTTGCAATATCCCTCATGGTGACATCTGTTCCATCCTTCTCAAACTTCCACTCTGTAACAACCTTTCCTGTCTCAAGATCAAGCTGGTGAAGCCCTGTTGTGTGAGGCTTCCCTTCAGTCACGGGGCTCATTAGCAACATGTTTGTCTCTGCCCTCATCAGCAACGCCTTCTTGGGTGTCGAATGCATCATACTTGTCTGACCTCTTTTAAGTCCACCACTGAAATTTACAAAAGACCCCTTCCCGTGGATTCCTTGACTGTAGTTCTTCACCACCTGAATCCCAGAATCATTAACCCAGAAACTGTTTTCCAATGCCCCTAATGCCAAGCTTTGTATACCACCTGCATCAGCCGCCTCCTCAAACTCCTTCGTTAAATCATGATTAACCCGAAGAGGAGTCTTCGGTTCAGGGCTCTTGAAATCATCTTCTGCATCTTCCCACAATGAATCATCAGCCGCCTCTGGATTAGCCCACCCCATGAAATCCTTACCATAAACCTTAGCCTTATTCGCATCCGTAGCCTCGTAGCCATAAGTATTTTCAAACAAACACTCCTGAAACCTCTCCATAAAGGTCTTATGTCCCGCATCATCAAAGAATTTCATGGCCCAAACTCCCTTGGCCACGAAATCAACGCGACGCTGGTCGCCAAAGCTCTTCATCTGCACCTCCGCACCCACCCTAACCCTAATTTTCGACCCAACCTTCAGGATCCAAACCGAATCCTCGCGAGACTCATCTTCATCATCAGATTCTCCCTCCTCCAAATCAGCTTCCGAGCTCTTGACGAAGTCGTAGGAAGTCAGCTTCTCGGAAGTGATCCATTTTGCGTTAGGAGTATTACCTCCGATATGAAGGTAGAGCTTAACCGGATTCTTAACGGCCGGGTTAGGGTTCCGAGATTGGTACTTGAGCTTAAGAGCTTTAAGCTTGGCTTCCACCTCATCGATTGAAGATGGAGATTGCGGTTTTCTGCGGTCGGAGGAAGAAGAGGTCGTCTCTCTGGCGTCTTCATAGTCGCCTTCGTCGTTGGAACTGTAATTCTCTTCGTCGGAGTCTGGAATATCTAGGTTTCGGCTGTGATTGCCACCCATCGTTGTTGAAGATCTGAGGAATTTGAGAGCGAGGGAAAGTCGGAAAGGGAAAACTGAAATCGGAGATGGGAAGTAATGGCTGAGTAGGCGAGAGAGAGAGGAGCGCCTAATTCAAATTTGGAAAATTGGATCGTTGAGAAACTTGAAAATGTTTTCTAGGGTTAGTCCGGGCAACGGGAAGAAAAAGAAGGCCTCGTTACCGGCTATTGCCAGTCAAAATAAATCAGCCAGCCTGGGCAAGTGGCGAGTGACTACTGGCTAGTTCAATAGCACGTAAAAGGTTTCTTGACAAAATTTACAAATAAATTTCCAATAAAATCTTATTTTAATTAATAAAGCTCGACGGTTTAAAAAGTTGAGCACTGGTATAATGGTATTTGTATATCCAGCGAGTAATTTATAGAAATGTACTGAATATTTCTATTTTTAACATATATAACAATATACTAACGTAAATAACTTAAAGTAACTATAACACTTTTATTTACTAGCTGGAACACGAGCGCAATCCGATAAAATCGGAATTTGTTCTCCTTAAGTTGAATTGGTAATCATTCGTTTTATGATAGTTCATATACAAGTTGTTTTTTTTGACTCCGGTTTTGTCACTATTGTGTTTTGTTCCGCTGAAAATTAGATATTATGGACAAAAAAATTGATGCGGCTATTATTTGTATTCCGAGTTCGACCCGAGGCCGGCCCGGAGAAACGGCTAACTTTTTTTTTCTTCTTCCAAAAGTCTAATCGAGTTGAAAATCTACATAAAACAATTTGGTTATATTTTACAAACTTAGTTTCAAACTAATATTGTTTTGGATTTTTAGGAGGCTCGTAATTTTAAATTGTCGGTTTTTCACTTGAATAATCGAGCTATCAAATTATCGTATTATTTTATATTTGGTTGTTTGTTTTGAAAATCGATTAATTTTTAGGATGAACCCAAAAAAAACCACTCCCAATCACTCCGGTTATTGTTTAAGGTCTCGAGTGAGTGATGGCTCGGTGAACGGTTTCAAATATGGCTCTGGGTGATGGAAGTGATACAACCACCCATTACCAGAGCCATTATCAAGATCCTAAAGGCAGGCTTCAATTTTATTTCTACTCATTCGCACATATATGTGATGTGTTCAACCCTAAAAAAATTAGGATATATTTACTTGAGATTATGTTATGGGTACTCTTAATAGAGTAATATTGTTACGAATACAATCTGATCCGGCTTTGAACCGGACCATACAAATTCAGACCGAATCGTATTGAACCATATAAGAAGCCTCTTTCCATTCCTTATAAACTATATATCATTATATCATTATTACCAACATCAACATATATTGGTTATTTCCAAATTCCAATGTATGATCTACAGAATCATCAGCAATCTCAACTCACCACACCTATTAGGAAAGAACCACCTTACCCACATGTTGATCAATTATGTGCAAAAACCAAAATCATAACCAGCAGACCGAAAAGCAACAAAATTGAAATGCTTTGATTCATCGCGGAGCTAACTGAACAGCTACAGCCCAAGATTCGGTCCACCGGCTCTATCTTCCTCTGCAATTACTTCAAGCACCAATTTACACTTGCTTTATCTACAGACAAGTAGCGAAACTGCTCCTGTTACCGCTAAAACATATGCAACTCTTGTAACTGAAGCTGACAGCAAAGGATTCTAAATCCAGGATCAGAAAGCATAATGTGTTGTGTTGCCTGCCCATTTAGCTCTACAGTGTTATTTGGCGAGGAATCAAACCTTTGATGCATGGGAGCTACCTGAGATATGAAGTTGTGTGATGCAAATAGTTGGAACTTGTTTATTATTCAATTAGGATAAAGGGTTCTAGAGCCTTTAACCTGTCCAGTCTGTCTGGTTCATAGCAGTCCTCAGCAAAGTTCTGATCAGAAACCTCTGCAGAGAAGAAATAGGATAAAATTGAAAAAAAAAAGGAATATCAGGTAATAGAAAAAGTGACACAAAAACAAGATTTACTGAAATAGGCCATCTGGTTTATGCCGTTAAAGCAACTATAGAATGTGCTTAGGAGGTATGTCAAGATCACAAATAAGAGACTTGTCAGGGAATTTGTTTATTGAATGCAAACATAATAGTCAAGCAAAGGTCGTTTGCATACTCTGCTACTTGTGTATGAAGATAAAGTTACACAAGTTCAATGACAGCACAGGATAACATAAGGCATAACAGAACAAATTATTAAAAAGCAACCTTATACCATGACGGGAATCATCTTCATATTACACACAATCAAGTGCTTATAAAAATGATTTATTCTTCTCAATTTGGTGACAAACAACTAAAAGAATTCTGTTGCACACAATCAATTTTTTTTTTATGTTCAGTCACTAAAACAAAATAATTGTACTGCCACTATATGCTTAAGAACAACATCCTCCAACACAAAGCATTCGTACTTAGCATGAAATAATAGCAAACCTTTCATTGTAGTTTATTGAAACAAGATTGTATCCTTCACCTGTATACTGCCTTGAGATGTTTCCTGATCTGTACAAACATGGCAATTCTCCTGCATAACTAGAGGATGCCACGACTGCCTTTCCTCTAACTCTGGCATGCTTGTTACGTGTATTTGCAGGATTGTCACGCACATAAGCTTCAGGTTGAGGATCAGGTCTATGCGAATTTTTTATCTGCCAATAACCATATTGGTTAATCTTGAGCTGATTAAATAAGAATAGATTTAGCATGAGGACTTGCTAAGAACCAAAAGATATGGAATACTTGGCCTGAGACACGAAGGTTGCCTTGCGTACGCGATTTCACATCTAAACCTTGCTTTGTCTGTGGACGCCATCCAAATGAATCCTTAGAATTGTATAATTGTTCAACAAAAGATGCTTCCATAGATGAAATGTACAAACTATGCTTCTCATTTGTCCACTCTGTAGACATAGGGTCTCTTCCAATCACATCCTAGAAGAGAAATTAAACCAACACTTAAGGGCCTTGAAAGTCAATTCATTTCTACACGATAATTCATTATCTTTTGACAGAACATCAAACTCATTAATTGCATATATCCACCTAATTTAGACCATGACATCAAAATTATCCACAATCTACATGTATTTAATAAGAAATTAAGATGAAAAAGAGAAGAAATCAACAAAGGAATTGTATCCAATTAAGTTCTATATACACGAAGAAAACGTGCACGAAACAGTTTAATGAGAAGCAGGCACCTAAACAAAACCTAATTCACAGCCTCCTGAATCTGTGCAAAACATTTGTCATGGCCGCAAATCGGAAACATGAAATCGATACATTCCAGCCAGAATTATACATATCCAGAAGGACCAGAAAATGATAAAGACATCAGATTCTTCCATCTCCATGAATACATAAAGCCTATCAGAAAAACAGATCCAAGTTCCGTACTTGATTTTATATTCATGACTAGAAAAGGAAACAAATATATCTACACGATATAAATTAGAAAAACAAGAAAAAGGAGAACGAGAAAAGTGATTTCGCTTTATTCCTGTATCTAGTTGGAACAAAAAATTGCTTACCAGCCTTGAAGTTTCTTCTTGATCAACGAATCGAGAAGGATCGTCAAACGTGAGACCAGAACTATACCAGCTCGAACCAGCCATCTTTAAAACCAAAAAAAGAAAACCTTATTCGGTTCCCAAACTCCAAAGCAATAGCTAGGTTCGCACAGTCGCATCCTACCTTTAAGATGATAAGTAGATTGGAAATCTGCGGATTTTTGAGGGTTTTTCCTGTTGGCAATAGGTTGAGATTGGGGATTAGAGGTTAAGAATAACAATAAGAAAGAAAGAAGAAAAGGGAGAATGTAGTTACCACTTGCTAACAGTGAGTGTGGACGGGAGATAAAGCGATGCAGTGGGGCAAAAAGAGCATTTTTCTTTTTCCAGCTGGTAGCACTTTTCCACACGTGTCTGTTTATACCATATTTCCATTTTTGACCCTACATCGACCCCGTTCCGTTCCTTCCCGGGAATTCTAAATCACACGATGACTCAGCTGTGTGGTCCGTGTGGATGGGTAAATGGACGCCAACTTGCATGGAACAATCACAATGATATTCGTACTACCTGAAACATGCCATTCATATTTAGGTTATGCGTACGTAATATGTAGTCGTAGTAACAAGCTCATTTCGTTCAAAAATAAAGGAAAATGGCTACGACTACGTTTTGCGGAAGCGTAGTCATACTACGCATACGTTATGTGTAGTCGTAGAGCGTATGTGTAGTAGCCATAACATACATATAGAATGACTAAGATGGTACGAATAGCAGGAACTGTTAAAGGGAAGGTGTGGTGTATTCACTCTTGGTTCTTAACACTGGATTATCGATCTCGAACATAGGGAAGAAAATAAAGTGACGGTTCTTGATGACATTGGATTATCCATCACCCGTTAGGTGACCGAGTGGTTCGGATTTATATGTCTTGGTGTTTGGATGTCTTGGTGTTTGGATGGGCGGGTGGAAAACATGCTTGCATTGATTTGACTGGAGTTTCCCACTTGTTTGTTTGGGTAGTGGGCCTTTTGCGGTTGGTAATGTGGTGCTTAATGCGGCTTCTACTAAGGTGGTTAAACATGAGAAAGCTTGTATTGAAAATCAACATGCGTTTCTTCCGTTCGTTTTCGACACCTTTGTTTTCCTTGCGCCCGATGCTATTGAAATTATCAAGAGTGTGCACCGGGTTTTGCATGACAACGTTACGTCTCCTAGGTCTTCTGATGTTGTTTTTAGGAGGATCGGATTCGCTATCCATAAAGGTTTGGCGGCACAACTTGTTGTCTGTCTTCCTTCTAACTATATGTAAATTTGGCTCTCGAAATGATATCAATCAATTAAAATTTATCGTAAATTAAAAGTTATAAAAATTGTCAATTTATATTGTAGTTTGAAAGTATTTTTGTACATATTGTACAATCTTAGTTCAAAACCAATGATACCTAAATTAAAATAAAAACTATTTTAAACATAATATTTATAATTTTTGGGCAAATTTGGTAACTATATCTTTTTAAAAAATTAGAGTAGTCATTAATCTTTTTAATGTTTCAATTAAGTAAATATACTTCAACCAACCTTATGTATTTATTTTTAAATTCTATATACTCTTTCTTTTAAAAGGTTACATTTACTGAATACAATACTAGAAAAAGCCTAATAAACCAAATTGTTTCTTAACTTTTGCTTGGTCTATGACATCTATCTACATAAACTATGAGCATAAATCAATCCGGAGAAGGGGACAGACCCAATACCAGTGCAGTGTTTTCTTACAAGTGGAGCAATGAGAGAATAAGTTAGGACGAGAGATGTTACTCCCAAACAAATGTAAATCAATCCGGAGAAGGGGACAAACCCTAATTTACTGGTTCCGCTTACGTTTGCTTCCAATCCAGTGGAGCAATTGAAGGAGCCGAGCATTCCCATCTCCATTTGATCAACTTCTCCGCTCTCGGTTGCTTTCAAGATTGCCTCCGACATGTCTTCTGTTAGAGGATTCCCCTTCGAAAATGCCTGTAAAAATGTGGTTTATTCACATGCAGTGACAAAGATTTGAAGAGAAATTAATGAAATTTGCGAATGTGACTGACAAATCCTAGGCCACCGAGCTTCCATTTTGTGCCGGCGATTACGAAGCGATTGCAGTGTTTGGCGATGAAAACATTGGCGTGAGGTGAAATCAGGAAAGCAGCTTTGATTTCTCCCTTGTCGAACGCTTCTGCGTAATAATCAAGCGATCTCATCGTCTTGATCTTCTCCGGCTTGAAATGGAGTTTGTCAATCAAGAACCTGTGCACGAACGATTGTTCGTTGCATCCAACGACGTCGTTTCGAATCTTTAAAGTGTCAATGCTGTCCACCAACGGCAGCAGACGTGAAACGGTCAATGTCGAGGTCAAAGATGCGCTATACATCGTCGCTACCATCAGAATCAAGAACATCCATGGCGCAAGAATGATCCTTGACAGGTTTCTCTTTACTGAGCCCCCTGACAAAGTTTCAATAATGTTTTAGCTCATCAATTTCCATTGCCTCATTTTATTCAACTGGGATTTTGAGTTGCTTGCTGAAATTTATCCGTGAACTTGATAGTATGTTGTTTGTTATATTGATTTCTTGAATTTAAAAGTTAAGACTACCCTTTGGAAAATGGAAATTGAATTGCCAAGTTCTTCCAGCGCAGATCAGCAGATGCACTTACTGTCTCCAAGGAAGACCAAATTCAAGGAGAACCATAGCACGTCTCCTATGAGCTGAGGTATTGAACGGTCTGGGTGTGATCTTTCCTTTTCAATCACGAACACAGTGATGCCTATAAACAAGCTTATAGCGGGGATGATGAACCACATTTTCATCTCAAACACATCCATGAACATCCATGCTTTCTTGGTCCTCTCAGGTTTTGCAGGTACTACCATGACCATTGAAGATCTCATATAAGGGTGCGTAAATTCTGCATATTGATATCGATCTGATAGTATGTTGATGTCGCCAATTGCTCCATCCAGCTCCTTCATTTTTGACAACCTCAAGTCAGTTTGTACTAATCATTCAGTAACCACTTTGCCTAGAATATGTAAATATGCTCAGAGTAGGTTGCCTCTGTTGATAAATTTAGAGAACTGTTCAGTAAACACAGTCTAGACTCTTAGTTGATCTAGAAAACTCATACAGCAACCTGTTTCCAAATTATGGTGATACAACACAACACATCCTTTAGTATTTGATTTTCGGTCATTTGATATCTATAGCTTTTATGTTATAATTCTGACAGTATTAACTCGTGCATGATAATGAATATAAAGTTTCAAATTTAATAATGCATATGTACCTTGCTGTGAATCTTCTGGATCATTTGATCATATGTACCATAGACTTTAATAAATTTGTAATGCAGGTGATAAGGGAGGTAGTTATGAGCTACTTCAAATACATTTACTGCTATCCCAGTGGGGTGCTGCTGGCTGACTTTCACGAACTGAACACATGCACCTGCAGCAGGTATGCCGATTCTCACTGGGTTGTTTTTGTCACTTATATTCCATCCTCTTGGAATCATCTCCTCACCACCCGGCCAGAATATAGGACCTAAATCAGTGAGCGTTTTCCCCTTAAATGCCCCCCTGGCTTGTTTTCCTGTGAATCCAATTCCAGGTGACCAATCTGCTATCTCATTGTAGCTTCTTCCCACAACATTGATAATCGAAAATGACGGAGCTTTTGCCAGTTTACCATTATTGAAGCTCACATTACCGCTCAACCCCAGGAAATTGTTATGGAGAACATTTCTCAGTTTTTTCTTCTCATTGTTCTTCAGGCCTTCTGCAATTGCCCAAACTGCATCGTATGCTCGAAGTGCATACAAACTTGGACTAGATTCTTCTTCTTCTTCTCCATCTGGATAGATAGAGCTATAAATCTGACGAAACTTAAAATTGAATGCACGGAAGGTCTTGTTGGTCTCATTGACATCAGTTTTAAAACCAATGACTCCTTGCATGGAGTTAATAATGGGCTTACTGAAGGAGTTAAGGAAGCTCGCAACATGATCAGAGATGATCCATACATATCCCTTTTCCATCATTCCAATTTCTTTTGCCTTCCTAAACAGAAGAGTGGCAAATTCGAAGGAAGAATGCAAGATAATAAAGACCCTGCTACTCTTGTTTCTGCACTTTTCTAGCTCTTGTGTCATAGTTGTTTCTGGATTTGAAAGGGAAATTATTGGGGGTATTGCTAAGTAATGCTCTAGAACTGCATTAGTTGGTTGGAGGGCATCAGACAAAAGGGCAATGACCCCGGGATCGAAGGTTAGCCCAATGTTTTGCTCATAGATGGCTGTTACTCTTTTCCACCGGAATTGACCAACAATTGCAGCTATGCAATCAATATGAGTGGTGATATCATGGCTCATTTGGATATAATGAGGCATTGTTTGTGGAACCAAAGGAAGTGGTATTGCTGCTGGAATCAAGGATATGATGGGGATCTTCGATTTTGTTTCATAAATGCCTGAGACTAATGCAACTTCTTGCATGGAAATGGTTCCAACCACAGCCTGAACTTTGTTGACACTCATGAGCTTTAATGCTGCACCAACAATTTGCTCAATGATTTGATGTTCTTTTGTATTTTTTTCAAGGGTATACCAATGAAAATACAATAGGTTTATCAATCTACTACTTACCTGCTAAAACTGCTCGAGATGAGTCTTTATGGGAGTCCAATACTTGCAATTTTAAGTTAGAACATGTGAAGTGATTGATGCCGCCAATTGCAATCTTCATTGCTGTTGCCTGCTCCTTGCCCATGCGAGACCTGAGATCAACTATTGCTGCAATTGTTCCTGTGATTTTCTGGCTGTTTGAGCAACGCTTAGCTTTATGATGGGAACTGGATTGTGTGCTGCTCAATAAAAGCAAAAGCAGCAGCAGCAGATGAGACATTTTCAACTTAAGAGAATGATCGGTCTCTTGCTTATTTGTTAACAAGGAATTGTAGGTCACAGTATCAATAACATCATGCATATACCAGAAGAGGATGAAAAGGTATGCGAATATACTGTAATCTACTCTCTAACTAAGAACTTGTCCTTCGATTGAACAATATAAATTTTCCTCTAAAGGGTTGTGTTTCTCATGTTGACCTCTTCTGATGCTATAAAATTTATATTTGTTAGAGGAAATTACACAAAACCACCTATTATATACATTATTTTGCACCAAATGACCTCTTATTTTTCATTTTTCAGTTAACCACCCTTTATACGCCATCCATTATCAGTTGACTACCCTCCTTCCATCAAAAGGCCGTTTGAGGGTCCCACACAGCAAGCCCTATATTGAATAAAACACGTAAAATCGTATGTTATCAATTATGCAGTCGGACAGTGAACAATTGCTGCTAGTGCAATGCGAAGAAGGCAGGGCTCTATTCCCATAATCTAGAGAGGGTGCTACATGGAGTCTAACAAGTACATAATCTTGCCTCCATTGTTTCTCTTATGCTTTGTTATAGCACTTCTTGTTCTGCCTGGATCGTTCAAAACCTCTCAGGTGCTTCATTGATCATTATCATTGCCCATTGGCTCAACTTATGATTATTAATACTTCATACCCTGCTACGGAGTCCGTTTTTACTGTGTGCACTGAAGTTACCAAAACGTTGCGAATCATACTTCTGTTTACCTTTTTTTTTTTCTGTACAGAATGCATTATGTACTTTCATTTACCAATTCATCAGCAGAACAAAGATGGAGTGCGATAGACCTATCCAAGTACTAATAGCAACTTCCAAATGTCCCTTAAGACCCAAATTATCAGTCTATACCTCAAGCTGTTGGAATCAGTTCTTTCAAAGTTGATGAGCAGGAGCCAATGATTCGTGAATCAGTTATTCAGTTGTTGCCTTGTTAGTAAATCTTGCTTCTCCTATTCCAGGTCACAATTAAAAACAAAATTTAGAGTTTGATATTTCAATTCAGGGTTCTTGATGGCTGTTCGAATAGGAATTTCACAAATTAGGGCTTGCTGAATCCTCTAAAATCAATCAAAATGGTTGGTGTGCAGGACCCTCAAACGGTCCGTTAACGGAAGGGAGGGAGGGGTGGTGGCTTGATGACAAAACTTGTACAAAGGGTGATTAATTGATAAGTGAGAGATAACGGGTGATTTGGGGCAAAATAGGGTACATAACGGGTGGTTTGTGTAATTTTCTCTATATGTTATTATTCCATATATATGTTAGTAACTTTTAGTACTATCCTATGGCCTCTGCATTTCTTCTGCAATTCGTGATGGAAAATTCAAGGCTCAAAGTCAACTCTACCTTATACTGCTGCCCAGTCATAATAATGTATATATGAAAGAACTAATAAAAGTATGAGTGTCCATATTAAACCTGGACTTTTAACTTGTAATTTTCTATTATTAGGAAATTACATTGTTCATGCATATAGTTTAGAAATTACATATTATTGATCTATTTTATTAACATGGTAAGCTTCCTAGCAGCTTACATGCAGTTTACATTCATTCAAAATTAGTTTGAATTCTTACTTCAACTCCTAGAACTCAAGAAGTGGTCTCTCTTCACCTAATTTTAATGTTTTATTCTTTTTTTGGAATTTTTAAGTGACTTGGTGGTGCCAAGGGAATAATGTTGACCAATGACCATGAAAAAGTTATTTAATCAAGTGATACCACAATCTATATAAAGTAATTACAACATCTTTTGGTGATTATTATTATTATTATTATTATTATTATTATTTTTTTTTTTATTATTTATAAAGTCTCTTTATAATTATTATCAAAGGAAAAACATATTATTATTATTATTATTATTATATTATTGTGTCTTCCCAAGATATTATAGTTTTTCATATCAATTCTTGGTGATTAGTTGCTATCAAAATTTAAAAAACTCTAATGCCAATTGCCAAGTATCATTGTGAGTTTTTATTTTTTCATTTTTCTTTACCTTTCATGATAAATTACAATAAGCTTTTGGCTTAACAATGAACCTAGAAGAAAATTTTCAAAATTTGATTTTAACAAGAAAACTCTAAAGCGTAATGCTAAATCCAAATCTGGCTGTTGGATTTAACTTGTGCTAACCAAGCTTAATGATTCTAAGAATATTTACATATGTTACCTGATAAGCTGTAGGCACTTTTTGCAAAAAAAAAATATATAATAAAAAGGTCACTTGCACAAGTTAGTAAGCTGCTTACCAAGGACACATTTCTTCTAACCCAACCTAGATTAACATAGTATAATTAAATCAAGAACTATTGTTTATTGCCCCTCTCCGTTTTTTATTTACAATGTACTTGTTTGTAGTGACAACCAAATTCTTATAGAAGTTGTTTGGTATGTTGTTGTGATACTTTATATCGTGAAATGACCCAAAGCTTCCTTTTTTATATGAGAATCAAATCATTCTTACCAAACATGAGTATTAAAAAATCATTCTTATTCCCAATTTGATGAAGTCAATACCAAATAGGACCTTAACTCACCCCCAGCCAGTCTTCCCTATACTCTGACTAATTTTTGGTCCATCATTTTGACACTCAGGAAAACCTAATTTAATCAATTAATTCATGGTAAATTTCATCAATGAACTTGGAGATATTCTGTCTATACATTGATACTCTGGGATACTTCTGAGATAGGTGGAGTGAAGCTACTTTATGGGGTGTGGTAGATTTGTCTGATTTGTATGCTTTAAGCTAAAACTATGGTTTGATTTACCAAGTTGTTCTTTGCAGAAGTACTCACTGGCTGCAAGGAAGAGCAAAATTGAGAAGAAGAATTACATGTTTTGCATTTTGTAGATTCTTAAGGTGAATTTAATGCAGCAGAAAAATAACAAATCTGAGGAGGATCTTAACGAAGAACATTGAGAAGTAAGCACTTCCATCCCTAATATCCTAATTTAGTCTCTTAGATTACTTTTTCAGCCCTTTCATTTGAACCAATATACTATGTCATAAATCTCATCACTTAGAGACTTCTGTCTAATCATCTACTTTATTTCTCAACCAAATCTGACATTTATTTTTCTTTTTCATTTTGAAAATATTTAAAGAAACTTGTAATCTGAGGGTTGGAGACGCTTCATACTGCCTGCTCTGTTGTTACATGAGAAAAACTTTATTTCAAGGCAAGAAAGGAAACCCAAAAGGCAGGAGTTTGTAATATGAAGCTGTTTTAGAATATAGAATAAGAATTATGTTTGTTTGGTTCGTTGAATACTATAGTTGCTGCTTATTTGTGGTTCCTCTCATTGACGGTTGACTTTTAGAATATCTACCGGTTAAAGCCTCAATTTTCTGTTTTCATTTATGTTCCTTTTAGACTTCGGAAAATCCACACACACATATATACACACACACTATAAACTAGTCCGTGTATCGACACTTTATGCAGTTTACATGCATTGGTTTAGTTACAAATTTGACCTCAAGTCCTACAAGTATAAGGAGCCTCTCTTCACTTAATTTAATGTTTTATTCTTTGTTGTAATTTCAAGTGACTTGGTTATAGATTATTTGCTACAGAAGGCAAACCTCTAATACCAAGTGTTAATATGTGGTTTAAGTAAATTATAACAAAAAAATTTCACAATTCATAGTAAACCACAATTATCTTTTGGATCAAAAATAGAAACTAGAATACATTTTTTCGAAATTAAGGTGTCTTTACCAAGCTTGCAAAAATCTCAAAAGAATTAGCCATGATCCTTGCTAAACTCCAGTAAGCTGCAGACACTTTGAAAAAAGAGCTTAAAATATCAATGATACTTGAATTTGATAACCCGGACGCTTAACCTCTTGAACTTACAAGAGAATGATGAAGCTGTTTCTTGTTTGATGAAAAGATATATTAAGTTGCAGTACCGGTAAGCACATAAATACAGCTGAAGAGGATGGAATGGTATGCCAATATACTGTATCTACATTTGACACTTCTGAAACAGTTGGGTGAAGCTGCAATAGATTTGTTTGATTTGTAAGCATTTAAGCTAAAACAGTGGTTTATTTCATGAAGTTGATCCATTGTAGAAACACTGTCTGTCTGCAAGGAAGAGCAAATTTAAGAAGATATACATATTTCTTTAACCTGAGCCTGAAGCTGTTGGGTATTGGTCCAAACCACTAGAAGCTTTATTTACTGAACATGTTTCATTGTAGGACATCTTCCTGAAAAGAACTTCTATTATGACACCAAGCATCCTTTTTATCTGAGGAATGATGGTAATCAAAAATACAGTAGCAGCTATGCCACCTGAGATATAGAACAGGCCAGAAAAAGGCCGGAAGCCTAAGCCTGATGTCTCATCATTTGCGCTGCTACAGTTCTGTTTGGAGAGCAAATCATTTTCCATATATTTAACTTCTCCGTTTTCAATTGTTCTTAGAATTGCTCGAGACAGCTCAACAGCCAAAGGAGAACCTTTCTGAAATGCCTGAAGAAAAAACAGATACATTTGCTGAGCTTTACTGAATTCTAATGCTGAAAAAGCAAATGAGCAGAAAGAAAACTCACAAAGCCCAAACCACCAAATGTGAAAGTCGGTTCTAACAAAGTGAATCCCCTGCAGTATTTTGCCAGGAAAACACTGGCATGTTCGGTGACAAAGGCAGCAGCCTTGATATCTCCTCTTTGAAAGGCTCTTGGATAATCGTCAATTGATTTCATCTTCCGGAGATTCCGAGGCTTGATATGAAGAACATCTACAAGATAATTACAAGTAAATGACCTCATATTGCAACCAATAGTTGCACTTTCCCGTTTTAGTGTATCAATATTGACAGACGGTTTCAGCTGCGCCACAGTCAGCTTGGAAGTGAGTGCAGCTGTGAAGTTTGCAGTCAGCATGAGTATCATAAACAGCCATGGTGCGAGGACAAGCTTCGACAGATTCCTTCTTAGAGATTCATCTGTAGAAGTGAAAACCATAAGATGGTGCCAACTGCCAACTTGTTTTGTAAGGGTATCAGTAACCTGTACTCACTTTGTGCAAAGAATAGGACTGCGAAGGAAAACCATAAGACAGTGCCAACTTGTTTTGAGATTGAGCCTTCGCCAAACTCTGGGTTGTCTCCATGTTCTATTAGCCAAACAACAAAGCCAATGAAGAGACTCGTTGATGGTATAAGAATCCACATCTTCAGCTCGAAGACTTCCATAAACATCCACGTCTCCTTCGTTGTATCGGCTTTTTGTGGCACTACCAAAGCTAATCCTGACTTCACATACGGCTGAGTAAAATCTGCCCACTCGTACCGATCTGCCAGTATGTTGGTATCTGCTACTGCACCATCAAAGTTCTTTTTTTTTTCATTGAGCAAGTAATAAATTAGTTTTTTTATAAAAAGATTTTCTTACATGTCACATGCATAAATATTGAAATGATATCAGAGATAGAAGTATTGCTCACGTTCAGATAAATTTGTTGCAGCATTTCATCATAAGTTCCAAAGTAGGGAATCAACTCATAGGGTAGATGGTAAGGTAGTTGTTTTAGAGCTGCCTTAAACACATCAACTGAAAACCCTGAGATAATTGTCCTGTTCAGTTCAGGATGATGGTGTACATTGACAAATTGATAAAAGGCGCCGGTAGCTATAACTCCTATCCTCAGTTTTCGCCCACCTAGATCCCATCCAGGTGGCACTGTTTGCTGGCCACCTGGCCAATATATTGGTTCTAATTCAACATTCCTATGATAAGCAGAGCCAATACCTTCTCCTGTTCTGTTTTCTCCATTAGAGGGCTTCTTAGAGAATCCAGTTGATGTAGACCAGTAGGCTAGCGTATTGTAGCTTTTACCAATGATGTTAATGATTTGAAAGGTCGGTGGCTTTGACAGTATGCCGTTTTGGAAGCTTATATTGCCACTTAATCCGCTAAAATTGCTAGATAAAATGTTCTTCAAGGCATTGGGAATGGCGAGGATTGCGTCATAAGCTCTTAGAGCAAATATGCTAGGATTATATTCTTCTTCGCCAGGATATGATGCTCCGTAGTGTTGCTGAAAATCGTGTTTGAATGTCCTAAAAGAAGGGCTCGTGTCATTGAAGTTAGTTTTGTAGCCAATGACTCCTTGCATGGATGCAATGACAGATGAATTTAAGGACTGTATGAGGCTTGCAATCTCATCTGAAATTATCCAAACATATCCTTTGTTCATCATTCCCTTCTGTTGTGCCTCAAGAAAGATATGGGTTGCTAGCTCCAAAGAAGATTGTACTATAATGAATACGCGGTTTGATTTTGCTCTAAGCTCACTAAGACCCTTCTGTATTGTGATTGCAGGGTCCATACTGGAAGATGTAGGTGGCTGAAATGCCTTGTACTGTTCTACTGTTGCTTCCACAGACTTAAGTGCATCAGAAAGAATGGTAATCACCCCAGAATTGAGGGCGAAAGCTCCTTCTTCGTAGATGATTGTCACTTTTGACCAACGAAATAAACCAACAATTGCAGCTATGCACTGGGCGTGGACAGTAATATCATCTGACATTTGAATCAGATTTTGTTCTTGTAACTGAACTAATGGCGGAGTTAGTGCAGTTGGATTTAGCAATATGAGCGGGATTTTTGTTGCTTGTTCGTCTATATCACTTATCATTGCAGCTTGTGGAAAGTGCAGCCTCCCAAGTAGTGATTCAACTTTGCCTTCATCTATTAGTTTCATTACTGCGCAGGATACAAAAACAGAAGGTGAGAAACTAAATACAGCTTAGTATATTGCCATCTGCATGTCAGATCCGGACATAATACAATCACTAATCCGACTCTGTAGGATAAAGAATGGGTCACTTACAAGCAAAAGTAGCACGAGCTGAGCTCCGATGAGAATCAACTAAATGCAGTTTTAGCTTATAGTGATTGGAACAGTTTTCAGATTCTTGCTTATTAACATCTTGAATTGCAATCTTCATGGCTATTTCTTGCTCCCTACCCATCCTGGACCCGCTGTCCACAACTCCTCCAACCCTCAGGCTAACGTCGTTGCTTGCCGGACAACCAGCCCCATCTGTGTGAGCCACCATGGTGGTCCACTGTAGAACCAAATGCAAGCAGAGCACAAGCAACATAATTGGCAGCAAGCAGTTGGCCTTGTTTGTGTACTTGTGCTTTTGAGTAAAAAACTGTGAAGATATTGTAATATGAAGCTGTTCTAGAATATAGAATAAGGATAAGAATTATGTATGTTGATTCGTTGAATGCTGTAGTCGCTGGTAAGTTGATGTTCCTCTCATTGACGGTTGACTTTTGAATTTTTACCAGTTTAAAAGTCTCCATTTTCCGCTTCAGCGAATTGATTCTACTCTTTTTAATCAAAGAATCTACGTAATGGAAGTGTTTGGTAGATAAGTAAACCCTAGAATCAAACAATCTGATTTTATGCAAATTGGATTTTTCCTAAATCCACTTTCCAACTTCAGCTGCAATGAACTCTACATTTGACGAACTCAACCGAATGCTCAATCCGTCTTTTGTGATGATTTTTGACATAATTGGCACAATATAAGAAGACTTTTCTCCACAGTTTCAATTTAGATCAACTAACCTTCAGTAGACTGTTAAACAGAAGCGTATTCCAAGTTACTGAGATTGCTTAATCTCTTTATCTTGTTAAACCCACCATTTAGAACTCAGCAATTATTATGAAGAACTAGTAGATCGAAAGGCAATTCCAAATCAGCTTTGTGTCCACGTGAATTATCTTTTGACAATGTTTTTGCAGTTCAGTCACAGAATCATATATTTTTAAAAAGGGTGATAGCCGGGTATGCAAGCAAGTTTCGATCATAAGCGAGTTCCAATCATGATCCTTTGTGGGAGATCTGAATGTTTAGCTCCTGCAAGAGTTGAAAAACGAAAGACAGACTAAACCCAAATTCAACCTCGATTAAACCCAATAGAACCCATATTCGAAGTTGAGATGGCAAGCAATTAACAGAACACGAACGCACGGTCTGTATACAAACCATAAATTTGGCAAATTTACATCAATTTTACAATACCTGTATGAATCAATGAGGAAAAAACAATTTCTCACTTTACTCATCAACGTTCATCCATGGATTTTATGAATTGACTAGTACCAAATCAAATTGGATAAAAAAGCAAATTAGGATTTTCATCTTCTCAACCAATATCCAATTGAGACTTTCTACAAAATTGATCACCCAAAATCGTACACAACGTATTACTCACCGCTAAACAAACATATTCGATTCGTTAATGCGTGAAAATCCAGAGAGAAACTCATGCTTTGGTTTGGATTATCATAAATTGATGTATTTTTCGAATTCGGAGTTCAAAAAGCAACAGATGGTTGGTACTTGGTGCCTTTGGTGGTGGGCGGTGGAGTGTTGAAGGTAGTTTGGTAGATCGGTGGTGGGTCCTCTTGGCAGCGGGTAGGTGGTGGCGTGGTGCCTTGACGGTGGCCGAAGCCATGAAGGCTTAACTTCCAGCGTGGTGAGGGGAGATGATGATGATGGTGTGTTTTGAGCAGATCTGGTCAAACCGGATCCCCATTTTGACTAAAAGTCAAGCCCGAGTCCGGCTGTCGGGTCTATCTCATGTCCGAGCCGGTTCAGTTGGATAGCCTTTTTTTATATCTAAGAAAATTATATCAATAAATATTTTCAATAAAAACTTCTTTAAAAACTTCAATATTATTTATATATTTATTTCAATTTTAATCCAGATTGGAATTACAGCCTAGTCGAACTTTTTTGTTTAACTGAAATTGACCTAATTGTACTTCATCTTGCCAAAAAAATCAACTCTAGGGTGGTTTACTGTGAATTTTTTTTATTATGGGTGGTTTGTTGTAAAAAAAATATAATGAGGATAATTTTGTGTAATTTTCTCAATAACATGTGATTGGCTTGTGAATGGTGATCCATGTGCAACTATAGATACTTGTCTGATTCGGAGCTGCTAAAAAATGTTCTCAATATTTTAAGTTGACATCAATCATTTTTTTTCTTCTCCAACAATTAGAGAAAAAGAAATTTGATAGAAACTTCAAGTACTCGTTTAGTTCATGGTAGACACGTAATCTAGTACAGCGAAGAAAATATTTTATATGTATTTTATACTAATTTTTCTTACATACACTCTAATGTAGCTAATTTAGGGGTGTATTCAATTTATAAAAAAAATTTTATAAAGATGTTTTAGAGTTTAAAAGTTTATGGGTATTTAATATAAATTTTTAAAAGTTTATATAAATCTTTTGGTATTTAATTAGAATTTAAAATTTTTCATAAAATTTTTATGGTATTTAAAAGTTTGTTGACTTTAAAAGAATTTATTATTTCCCCAACCCATAAGATGTCCGCATAATCTTTATTGACTATATATAGAATTAATAATATTTTACAAAATCAGTTAATTGTATGATTATTAATAATCAGTCAAAATCTTTAAAAGTCTGAATTGAATACACCCCTTGGTTTATAGGTTGTCTTCATCATTTTCGAATCAAACAAAGGAAGAAGCCGGATTAAAAAGATCGGTCGTCACATCAGTCGAGGCGGATTAAAACACCTCTATATCCGGCAGGCCAAAATGCCTAGCATGTTTGTCCGGATATAATAATAATAATAATAATAATAATAATAATAATAATAATGATAATAATAATAATAATAATAATAATTAGGTTAATAGATATTACATAAAATATCTTAAATATATTTAGTTTTTAAAAAATCTATATTATAGACAATTTTTTAATAATTTTATATAATAAAAAATTAGAATAATAACGGGTATCCGCAGGCTCGATCTGATCCGGTCGGACGGGTACGACATTCACTATAGGTCTGGCAGTCGGCTCCCAAATACTAATTAACATGACAAAAATTTATAAAGTTCGACTCGAGCCCAAATAAAAACATATCTATTTATAGGTTAAAAATCTTGATGTAAATTTATTCTCTAAATCAAATGTAAAAAGAAAAAAGGTACTCAAAGATCTTATATTTTACATAAATATCATGTGCCAATATTTTATATTACTTGACTATTGTTTATTGCCGACTCTCTGATAACTGACAATAGGATAATATATATTAATTAAATGAAATATATATTCCAATAATGCTGTTCTCTACGGCTCTACCACCTTTTCTCACTAATTTGGAAATGTACGTTAGACGTTGAGGAATGATGAATTAGGCAAGACAGTGATAAAAGTTTAAAAATAAAATATAAACAAATATTAAAATCTTGGTTTTAATTGATCGGGAGAGAAACTAAAATAATGAGTGTAAAAATAATTTAATATCAACTTAATTATTATAAAGATAGTAAGTGAAATAAATATTTTTAAAAATTAAATTAAAAATTAAAATACAAACGTTTAAAACATATAGATTTTCAATTCAAAAAATTGTCTAAGATAATTTTAAAAATAATCTTAAATACAAATAAAATGTAACATATATATTGTAATAATTTATACAATTGTATATTTAGCGAGTGAATAATTGATATTAAAATTATATATTTATATGTTAAAGTTCAACTATGAATCAAATATTTACAAGTAATTTTTTTTTAAAAAAAAATTCATAAGATATTTTAGCATTCGCGGATCAAAGAATGAAGAGATTTTTTATATAGTACTCGAATAAGGTATAATCGATTTGATTAAGGTCGTGTTTGACAAATCTGTAGGGGTGTAATACGAGCCGAACGAGCATCGGCATGCTCAAGCTCGGCTCATTTATAAACGAGCCGAGTCCGAGCCGAGCCTAAAATTTATACGAGATTTAAAACGTGCTCAAGCTTGGCTCGTTTAGAAAGTGAACGAGCTCGAGCCGAACTTTTGACGAGCCGAACCCGAGTAGCTCGGCTAAAATAATGCTCCTATAGTGTTATTTTAGCCGAACGACCCGAGCTTTCCCGAACGAGCTGAGCTTTGACATGGTCAAGCTCGGCTTGTTTATAAACGAGCCGAGCCGAGCCTAAAAATTATACGAGCTTTAAAATGTGCTCAAGCCTTGCTCGTTTAGAAAATGAACGAGCTTGAGCCGAGCTTTTGACGAGCCGAGTCCGAGCCGAGCCTAAAAATTATACGAACTTTAAAATGTGCTAAAGTTTGGCTCGTTTAGAAAATGAACGAGCTTTAGCCGAAGTTTTGACGAGCCGAGCCGAACCCGAATAACTTGTCTCATGTTACAACCCTACAAATTTGTTTCAGTATATTATTAAAGAATTATTTTGATCAAAATTATTTTCAATAAAATTTAATCCTCCAATATAATCTCAAGTCTCAAATCATACCTAACAAAAAGAAATAATATTTATGATGGACAATTGAAGTCTTGTTTTCTTAGTGGGGCGATCCCTAAATGATATATTTGTTTTATTTATCTATTGACTTTATATTTACGCATAACTAAAGGGAAAACTATTTTATCATGATCACGTAGTTAATGATATTGATACTCCTTTTTTTAAGTGTGATAAAAAAAAAGTTTTTTGCAAATCTAATCTTACAAAATATTCCTTTCAAAATAAAATTAAATTTAAGTTGCGTGTTTTTTAGTTTTGTGGTTCAAAAGAATATTTTAGATTTTGATTATAGGTGTTTAGTTGATAATTGTTTTAAGGATTTATTTTAGAACATAAGACGTCACATTATTTCATGTTTTTTAAATAAATATATTTTAATCATAATTTAGAAATATATTTGATAATAATATGACTAAAAATTATAATATTATTTATTCTATCGTCAAAGTTTAAAAGTAAACCGTAGAAAATATGTGTGTTAAACTATGTATTATATAAAGTGGTTTTACTCTAAAAATTATATAAAAAAGTGGTTTGTTGAAGAATATATTTTTAAAAGTTTTTTAATTAAAAAAACTCTATTTTTAGAAGAAAATTGATGATATGGGTCCATATTAGTATAATTTTGTTGGCAATCGGTTAAAAAAATGTCGAGTAAATGTCAAGATTATTGACTTTGAATTTTCACGATTACCAAAAATCAAATAAAACCCAGCTAAAATAATCGTGTAGAGATCATTTTTTCAACAATGAATGTCGGCACAACAGTTTATCCATGCGGCTACGGGATGAAACTAAACGAACTTGCTCTCGGGTTTACGGGGAAAAGTTATCGGTGAAGATTTATTACTCTTGAAAATAATAATGTCTAAAACTATGCATAAGCAACCTTCTTTGTTGAATTGGTAATTTGTAACCCTAAATCGCTGGCTTATTTCATTAAATTGACATTGCTTTAATGACGAACCTAAAAATTTTTTTACAAACCACGTTTATAATATTATTTTGACCTTATAAAAGTTTAGATATTAAAATTATCAATAATAAATTTTTAAGTTTATGGTCCATATTTTTACAAGGTTGAAGTATTGGAAGTATAATAATCAAAGGTTGAAATTTTTTTAAAATTGACCCTATTTTGGACTCCTATATTTTGGATAAAAATATCCCGTTGTACATATTTTTTTACGTTTAAGAATCTCTTTGTAAATTTAAAAGTAGGTGTGTTTGGTAAGAGATGGAGGTTATTTTGAAGATTAATGTAAATGAAATTTAAAAGGGGTTAAATTTTATATGAGATTTATTATAAATTATTTGATATAAAGAATTTAGGTGAAGTTGTTTGGTTGAAGATTTTTAATAGGTTTAATTGATATTGATTTACAAATTTATCCTTATTTTAACCTTAAATAGGGGGCATGCGTGAAATCCCAATTGATACTTACCCAAATACTTACCCAATTTAATCTCCTAAATTTAATCTAAATGAACCTCCTTTAATCTCCAACCAAACACACCGACTCTAGTACTATTCCCTCGTCTACGCATTTTCGCATCCAATTGAGCTACAGACATGTTTATTTTTACCGGTTTATCTAATGCTTTCAAATTAAATTCATAAGAATATTACTGTTACTTATGTCAGTAAAAAATTTATATTTCAGTGATCGAGTGAACACAATAATAATCACTTTTAAATAAAAATATTTGAATAAAAAGTCACTTACAATCAGGCGAAAAGACTATATATTAAAATTAAAGTGCGTGATCCGGAAACATTAAAGATAAAGAATCTCATCTCTAATCTTAATCAGTTAATATAGAATTATCCCTTGACCTTGTAACTATTTTTTTTACTTTTTGTCGACAAGTGACTGCACCCCAGAGGTGCGCACTATACGATTCGGCGCACTCTAGTCAACATCACAAAAGAAGTACTGTATCATAAAGAGGCAAGATTTATCTGCCGTTCTTTTGAACTAACGGACGGATACGATTCGCTCACGTAGGATGTTTTATTGGTTACCATCATCTCAACCTGTTTAAAGTGCTAGCATTGGTCCACGTCCACCCACCGAGTAGGCCCCACCATTCTCAAGATTATAACATAAAATGTATAAATACAGTTGGGGATAAAATTAGGGTAAATCTAATATTGATCAAAATCCATTACTTTGCATGTGTAGTTGTACATTAACTATGAATATGAGGTGTAGGTAGGCGCTTAATACGAGCCGAGCATCGGCATGCTCAAGCTCGGTTTGTTTATAAACGAGTCGAGCCCGAGCCGAGCCTAAAATTTATACGAGCTTGCGCTCAAGCTTGACTCGTTTAGAAAGTGAACGAGCTCGAGCCGAGTCCGAGTAGCTCGGCTAAAATAATGCTCCTATAGTGTTATTTTAGCCGAATGAGTCGAGCTTTTCCCGAACGAGCCGAGTTTTGACATGCTCAAACTCAAGTTGTTTATAAACGAGTCGAGTCCGAGCCGAGCCTAAAAATTATACGAGCTTTAAAATGTGCTCAAGCTTGACTCGTTTAGAAAATGAACGAGCTCGAGCCGAGCTTTTAACGAGTCGTGTTCGAGCCGAGCCCGAGTAGCTTGTCTCATATTACAGCCCTAGGTGTAGTTGAACGTGAAGTATATGAAAATAAATAAAAATAAATAAATATTCAACTACGCATATAAGGTCTTCAACTACGTATTTGAGAACTACTAATACGCTCCTCATATGCGTAGTTAAGGACCATATTAACTATGCACTCGAAATGCATAGTTATGGTCACTACTGGAAATTTTCGCCTATACATTTAGAAATCACGTAAAATTATAATATACTAGGTATGGTAGAATTTGCATTATTTTTTTTGAAAGAAGAACTACTGATGTTATTATAGGTCCATTTCCGTAGTTCTTGACTGGCATAGACCTGCACGTCTTTCGTTTTTGATTGTTTGGCTTTTTACATGTGATTTACTTTGGTCGGATAATCGGTCTTTCAAAAACTTCTTGATTGATTTTATTTTCTTACTCTTGGGCTCTTTTTTTTTTAATGAGGAAGGTAAGATGCTCGAATATATAAAAAATATTTGGTGTATTGAGAGGCCGACAACAGGCAAACGGGTAAACCGTCATGTAAAAAAAACCCAAAAGGGAAACAATACAATCACCACTAGAAAAACGTTCCAAAAAGTCGGAACAACTAAACCCTGGAAGAAGACGTGGAACATTCTGTTGGAAATAATAAGATCCCACATCGAAAGATAGGACACTCCGAGCCTAGTATATAACTATTGCCAATTGGTTTTATGATGGAACATCGCCGGATTTATGTGCTGGGCTTGGGCCTAATGCGCATGTGCGCTCAGATGCACACGACCTCCGCTCAACCGGTCCGTCATAAACTGCAGCGGGATGGTAGAAACTATTTTTAGGGTTGTCCTACCCCCTTCATAAATATTTTTTGACGATTTGTTTATTTCTATAACATGAAAGTTTAGTTTAACAAAAAGCGTGAACGACATAATATCTCGGAGAAGTCTCGAGCTTTTTTTTTTAAATAAAATTCAATATTGTCAGAAAATGCTTGAAAAATAAGCGCACTCGCTATCTATAGAGGCTGAACTTTAAAGCAAAGGGGGAGAGAAGCAGACAGCCGCCATAGCCTAGAGTTTCATCTAGCGTTCTGAAAGCGCAGTTCGCGGCCAATAAGGGAGCAAGAAATTGGAATGAGAAGAAATTTCAGCTGAAAAAATCAAGGTAATTTGGTTTGATTTTGGGAAAACTAACCTCTCCTATATTTTAGTACATTTTTTCCTTTCTATTTTTCGTACGATTTCCTGTGGTTTTAGCTTCTCTACTGTTCCTAATTTTGGGAAATTTTTCGTGATTGGTATGTAATTCAAGTAGATGACTAAGTTAGATGAGCTGTTAGCTGATTTTCGTTAGCGTTCACCCTCGGCGCTGACTTTGTATTCGTGTTTTGGCAAATTGTTTGTTTGAAAATTTATAGGTTTTTGGTTTAATTTGAGGTTCGCATTTGATCGAGTTAGCTTTGCTAGAAGATCTGCCTGTGTTTAGAGTTAGAATTGGTATCGTTCTATGTCATTATGAGAATTTGCTTGTTCAAAGTTACTTTATGAATGCGATCGATTATTTTGAATGAATTTATGAATTTCTGCTTTCTAATTCGTTTTATATTTCCTTGTTTATTCTGTAGGTTTTGCTATCTAAGTACAATTCAGTGATCCGCACTGGAGTAGATAAAACAAGGAGTTTATTTGTGCCGTGATCTGATTAGATCTACATCAATAATTGTGTTAAACTGTTGTTAAATCTGAGCCGATTCAAGAGATTTGGGGTTGAAAGGGCGAAGGAGATGGGAACTAATATGAACTTCAAATCTTTTGGGAACGAGCCGCCTTCTGAAGCCAATGGCAGTGGCAGGCCATCGGGGAATTTCTCTCTGGTAAGACAGCCTTCTGTATACTCATTGACATTTGAAGAGTTTCAAAGCAGTCTTGGTAAGGAATTTGGATCCATGAACATGGATGAACTGTTGAGAAATATCTGGACTGCGGAAGAGACTCAAAATATGGCCTCAACAGCTACAGTTAATGGTGGAGGTGCAGTTCAAGATGGGTTGAATCAGGTTGGCCATTTGCAGAGACAAGGTTCACTTACACTGCCTCGTACACTAAGCCATAAGACTGTAGATGAGGTCTGGAAAGACTTGTCAAAGGTTACCGAGGCCGGGGCAAGTTTACCTCAAGGGACACAAAGACAGCCAACCTTAGGAGAGATTACACTTGAGGAGTTTCTCGTGAGAGCCGGAGTTGTAAGGGAGGATGCTCAGATAGTTGGAAAGCCTAATCCTGGTGGATTGTTAGGAGACTTGGTGAGTGCTAATAATGATAACACGAGTTTCGGGATTGATTTTCAGCAACCTAACCGTCCTATTGGATTGATGGGAAGCCACCTTGTGGATAATGGTACTCAAATTTCATTACAGTCTCCGATTGTGCCCGTTAATGTTAATGGAGCAAGATGTTCTCAACAACAGGCGATTTCACCACAGATGGCCCAACAGCAGAAGCAACAACAACAACATTTGCATCAACAACCAATATTTCCGAAGCAATCTCCTGTTTCTTATGCTAATACTTTAGGTATCCCTGGAAATACACACCTGGGTAACCCGGGGATTAAGAATGGTGGTGTTGGATTCGCAAATTCAACAATGAATGGTAATTCGCTCAAGGGATCTCCCTTGCAAAATGGAGGAATGGGCATTGTTGGTTTAGGGGTTGCTGCTGGTTCTCCTGCTTTGTCATCTGATGGGCTTGGAAAGAGCAATGGGGATACACCATCACCAGCTCCATATATGCTTAACGGAGGCCTTCGAGGTAGGAGAGGTAACAACCCAGTCGAGAAGGTGATTGAGAGAAGGCAGAAGCGAATGATAAAGAACAGGGAATCGGCTGCAAGGTCAAGAGCAAGGAAACAGGTGAATAATTTGGTCTTTCTTCAGTATCATGAATTCATGACCCTAACTTTCTGTTTAGTCTGTTAATGTATGTTAAAAATCATAAGTAGTGTCGAAACTAGCTACTTTGATCTCTAAAAGTTCACCATTAACTTCATATTTGCATCCGAAATTTGACATATGATGACTCATATTGCTTTCACGGTCACGTATGAAAAAAAAAGGAACAGAATTTTTCATTTGTGATAGATGATAGCAGGCCAGTATGGGTTTGGGTTTATAGGATGAAACATTATCAGGTTGGCATATGTAACCTTTTAATCCTGTGTCTAACATTTACTGCTCAAGAAAATAATTTATTTTAAAATTCTTTTTAAACACAGACTAAATAGCCATAAGCGTTTTAACTGACGATAATGACAAGATCCAGCTGCCAATAGCCCTATGCGCTTTTCTCGGGAGATTTACCATTTGGGTTAGCTTCCATAACAGATTATAGAGGTCAAATAACTATTGTCGTGTTTACTGTTCTCTTATTGTGATGTAAGCTGATATCTATCCCGTCTTTTTTCCTGGAAAGTATCTAGCTGATATCATGAACATTTGAAATCTCACATTTACAGCATTTTCAACTTGTATTTGTTGATCTTGACCTAAAAAGAATTAGCTTACCTGTATACTGTGCATGTTCGAGATACTTCATGTATAAGACCCGTCCTGTTTTTGTTGGCTTAAAAACTTCTTTTTCTTCTACTTAGGCATACACCGTGGAGTTGGAGCAGGAAGTTGCAAAGCTTAAAGAAGAGAACAAAGAATTAATACTGAAACAGGTACTTCTTTTCATTTACTTGATCATCATTTTCACTCTGCATCCGGTTAATTTTCCTGTCATAAAATATTCTTCCACTGATCAAGATCTTTTTATTGCAGCAAAAATTGATGGAATTGCAGGAGAATGAGGTAATTTTCTTGTATTACCGTATATCTACCATGCTTCATAGATTTTTGCTTTCAGTGCTTGTCTGGACTCCATCTGGAGTTTCTTCCCAAACTTTGCATTTGCCAGGGCCTTTTTTTTATTGTTAATATGCAATCTTTTAACAGCCTCAATGGTTTTACGAACAGGCATTGGAGATACTAAATGCACTAAATGGATCCAAGAAGAGGTGCCTGAGGAGGACACAGACGGGTCCATGGTAAAACAGAAGAAGATACCGAGTTAATGGGTTCAATGTGAATGTAAATATCATCAAATTTGTGTGAGCATTTGTACCCTTGGGTTAGTAACTAAATTAAACCTTTTTGTACAACTTCACTGTCTGTTGGGATCTCAGGATCACCCAAGATAAGTGTGTAGGTTTAGGTTGTAAGGATGGTAGATTCTTATGTATAATGCACCAGTAGATGTGTATTTTTTAGGCAGCACCTTTTGCTGTCTCCCTTTCGAGTTACTTAATCTACTATTTTGTTGGTTCACGTTCTCGAGTCTCGACGTGGACTATCCTAGTGCACCCTGGGACAGGCTCATTGTGCTTCCCAAAACACGTCCCAAGAGGGTCGTTATTTGTGCTGCCAAACCCCTTGCAAATTACTAGTAGGGCTGTTCAAATTCCAGATTTGTACCAAACCTGGACTGGTTCCAACCGGACCTGAACCGGAAAATCTATTGTTGGACCAGAGCTGAACGGAATATTAAGGTCCTGTCTAAACCCGTTCGTCAAATTTTTAAAGGGTCCAATTTTGGGCACAACAGTAATAAAAAAATTGAAAAATTGATACAACCGGTCTGAGTCTAAACCTGAGTATTCGAGTCCAGGTCCGGTCCAACTACAGATTTTCGGTCCAGTCCTAGACGGCTAGACCTATGAACCGTCCTACTTGCAAGGGAAAAAAATTGCCCTTTTTTCTAACTTTTTCCATACATAACATGGTGTACTCTTACAGTAGCAGCTTGCAACCTGTAAATGGAGGTATGTGTTAGACCGTACAAGAATCATGGACGATCAACAACAATTGGTTCACCCAGAAATCTCAACCTTGACGTCTTTCTTCTCACGAGATTTATAGAACTAGCCACACAGGATGAGCAAGATGCATAAGATGGGCACAAGGAAATGCAGTTATATCATCATCAACTTATGTCTTCTCCAAAAGTGCATGACAAGGTGTTATTCCCCCTGTTTCTGATTCAATAAGGATAGCCAGAAGCACAAACTTTATCTTTCCAAGAGATCATCCTCCTACGATCTCTTCCTCTAAATGACCTTGCCAAAAGAGTGCCACTGACGGGCTGAGCCAACCCGACATCAACTACGGACGTATATTTTCTCTTCTCTGAAGGCTGGGAAGCCTCGTCGATGTAGAAGTCAAAAAGCATGGCAAGACAACGTACTTGGTGAGACAAAATATCATTTTGCTGGTCAAAAGGCACCATCTTCAGCATGTGGACATTAACCTATATAAGGAACCATAAACATATATACATCAACTTATCCAAATCTGAATTATCTTATCCTGATGCTCCATGTCTTAAAATTGAATTTAATTCTTCATAATGATCTTGCAACGACTTTTATTAAGTACAACAGCTAGAAAATGTTCAAAACCGAAGAATCGCATAATCTCATGTCGTCACTTTCTGAGTATGCAACCAAGAGTGGGGTATGAGACACGACAATGTCTTACCTCGGCTTCCATGGCACGCAGTTCATTACTTGAAGCAGACAAAGCATCCTCAGGACTAGCCTCAGCAGAAGTGGGATAAAGTAAGTTCAGTGAAAAAAGAGGAGGCCTTAGAGGATATTCCTTGGTAAGCTTAACCTGCCATCAAGAAATGGAAAATTATTTCAGTAACCTGTGATAATGGGATGACAAGGATAAAACAAGAAACAGAAGATACGGATTTTAACTACCTTTGCTTCTAATTTCACGTCTCCATCTTTCGTATTCACTTTCCTTGTCAATACAAGGCAGAATTCGCTACTGCCATAATCCAACCATGACTTCCCATTGTTGCAGTATGAATCATTAGCAGCATCTTCAATATCCATTGCAAATTTGGTAGAGTCATCGAGATCACTATCACTATCCAGATATATATCTTCCTCGAGCCTTTTGAAACTCAGGGATCTTGGAGTCTTGACAGGATATATCACACTCTTCGAAAATAGAGCTAGCTGTTCGGAATGGTTCACCTCAGCCCCATCAATTGGGGCGGTTTTATCATCATTTACAATTACTGGAGTCGGTATGAGAGATGGAAGCTCTCCATCTTCCCTAATAACCCCCATATCTTCCTTTGATCCTTCAGATCTTCCATGTGCATTGGCATCACTCATTTCCTGGATTTTCTCACCAGCTTTTTGCACATTTGAAATTGTGTCATGTAACACCCCCAAGCGTGACCAACTATGTAAACTGCATAGGGGTGTGTGCAAGGCCCATGGAACAGCATCACCAGTGAGGGAAGGCCACTTACGGTTTATTAGCAGATCAAGTTGTACCCTACAAAGCAAGCAAAAAAGATGTCATAATTCACACATTCTAATTGACGGACTTTTGTCATAGAGTTTGAAAAACTATTAAAATACGGTGTTATGTCTAGTCTTAATTTTCCAGGAAGTAAAAACATTAGTATAAGAAATTCTAATGCTGTGGCTATCATTAAGATATGGATTCATTTATAAATATCCACACCCGCTGTATCTACTTGGAGTTGAGCATCAAAAGTAATATGGTAAAATGTATCATGACAAAAGTATTTACAGTGATCTGAGATTCCAACCAGTACAGAGAAGACTCACATAAGAACCAGCTGAGCCCGTTTTCTTGAGCGGATTCTTCGAACAACTGTCTGGACTCGATTTTGCAGACGATATAGTGATAGACCTGATACAACTGCTGTTTTGCCACTACCAGTGCTCTGAATTTCACTGCCTGTAAGTAGTGGTGATATTTCTGGTAGAAAGTCAATGCCCGCCAAGTGCTGAACCCACTTGTATGGACGCATCGTTCGTTTTTCATCAAAGAGTTTTCCATTGTCCAAGAATAGCTTAGCAGACTGCATCCATTTCAGACAGGTTAACAATAAAAATACTATGAAGCAAATGAGATCGTGTAAATAGCATAGACTTTCTGGTACAGAACTTATACCTCGTGAGGAAGCTCAAGGCCAGCATCATTAGGGAATAAGTGGCACAGGATGCTATTTTCTGGTCCCTCGTCAGAACCCTCTATCCCCACACACACAACATTCAATTTTACCAAGTATTCGAATTTCAAGGTCACGAGTTTTGCTGGCTTGGGATCAGAATCTTCATCATATATGTGGAGAATAACTCTCAAGGGATGTGCTTGATACATTCTAGTTTGATCAAGATTATCTCTCCCAAGAATTTTCTTGGGGCGTTTCCTCCTCCTCTGATCATCATCATCCTCATCAGGTATATCATCATCCATCTTTGAACCATCTTGAATCACAGAGGTACCTAAAAAACACACAAAATGGATTAGCTAGAAATTAATACAACAATGTTGGGCAAACAATTACATATGCCCCCCTTGTAATTTTCCAGAGAAAAGTATTGTATTTACAAGTTTCTCGAGTTGTTAGTTGACGAGCAAAGGCTTGAGCATCTTTGACACTTCCTATTATCTCCAAGTCAATACTTTCAGCAAAAGCTTCTTTTTGGGCCATCAACTGTGAATAGATTACATAAAGTGGAGGTGGAAGCAACTCTGCTGAACTCTGCTGTTTTTGTTTCTTTGTGTGCAGAACACCTAACTGCTGTTGTACAGGCAAAGATGCTTTCTTTACAGACTTGAGATGTGATGGGAGACTTGACAAGAACTTCCTTCGATTTGCAATGGTCTCCAAAAGACTTGTCTTCTTCTGTTCTAGTCTTTCGCGAAGCTCGCAAAGTTCTTTACGCTGCCAAAGCTATCTTTGTTAGCCATCTAGTGTCGCATATGAATAAATGGCAGATAACGTATCACTCATAATGCCTAAGTAGTGCTTCATGAGGACGGAAGAAGAAATCGTGAAATTTTGAGATGAACTACTCAATTTCTAAGCTGGTTTATTTACCTTATTACAAACATATCCGTCTTTGCTTTCTTTCAGATACGTAAATGATACTCAATTAGACAATCTTGTTTATGAATGCTATTAAAAGTACTATCAAATAATTTACCTGGAGCAGCTCATAATTCAGCCTTTTCAGCATCAAATTATGAGCAGTATCATCTGCCAAAGCAGCCTCTTTGATCCTATCAGGTGCATTGCGAAAGAATTCTCCTTCAGGAACTAGTTCAATATCAGGGTATCTTGACTTGAAATCCTTGCAGGCCTTTATAGCTTTCAGATAATGGTTCTTTTCGTACATCAAATTGTGTAGTTGCAAAGTTGTAGAGTCAACTGGTGTTTTAGCATATTCAGTCTCTGCCTTCACACGATCTTCTTCCACTAATATATTACGATTGGCCTATCAAGAAACATGCTTAACTACGTTTCATGACAACATACTACTACCAATTCACACAGAAGCTAAATATCCGCATTGAACCATTTAAGTAAAAAGTTCAGAAAGTGAAATTCAACATTTCAATACAGATTTCCACATGGGTAGAGAAAGTTAAATATTATATCACTCTAGAAGACTATCTGATGGTCATCACTCACGAAAACATCTTTAGGTTAGCAAACTAACAATCCAGCAAATTACAAATTTAAAAAGTATTCTAAACTATCATTCAAATAAAAACAGCATATATAGGCAGAAACATAGAAAAGTTGGTACATTTCCGATACTACCCAATTTTCTTTAAGAATAGCCATCTTGTAACATACCTATCCACTTTGAGCTAACTTCCTGGTTGATTCATTGCTAAAATTTGATGCTAAATTCTAGTAATCGAATTAGGTTTACTCTCCACGCATACTGACTCTCTTCTTCCACGGCACACAACCATAAGACAACCTACACTAGCGCCGAAATATTACACATGCTGAAAATAACTTGGCAACAATACAACACGCAATTTCAAGTCAAACGAATTTAATAAGCAAGTGGATAGCTGAAGGCAACTGAAATCAGGAAAAAAAACCCTAGCAATTCCACGGACAAAATTACCTGTCGGAGAGAGACGAAGTTCAGAACCATCTGTGTGACGAGCTCGCGGAAATCATTATGAGACTTGAATTTGCCTTCCTTCTTCATGGATAGCAACTTCGCAACTATCTCCTCCGCCGATTCCTTGCTTAGTTTCAGCAGATCGTAAGGCGTTTTTTCAGGCTTCGGCTCCGTCGATGTTTTCTCATCCGCGCCGGCCCTACCAGCGTCGGCATCTTCCATCTTCACCTCCATGTCTCTCTTTTCTCGGCCTTGCCCAATGCACTTCTCCCTCCCGACTTCTTCACAATCGGAAAGAGGAATTCATGTGAAATAAGCTGCAAATAACTAACCAAAATTTAACTTCTTAACATAATAATTTTATTTAAAACAATATTCAACTTATACAGTTTTTAACAATATTCAATTTTCTCTTAATTATTTATAGTTTTATAGTTCTTAATTAAAAAATTTTGAACTTTCATTACGATAAATAGACTATTAAATATCTATTTTGTGGATGAAAACGGATTGGATTGACCTAAAAAAAATGATAATGTATTTATTAAAATCATGCGAGTTGATAATAGGGATGTAATAAGAGACAAACTATTCGGGTTTGGGTCGGACTCGGCACGCCAAAAGCTCGATTTGAGCTCGTTCACTTTCTAAACGAGTCAAATTTGAGCAAGTTTTAAAGCTCTTATAAATTATAGGCTCACCTCGCTTATAAACGAATCAAGCTTGAGCATGTCAATGCCCAGCTCGTTCGGGTAAAGTTCAACTCGTTCGGCTAAAATAACACTATATGTGTCTTATATGCCACAAGAAACCGAATATCACACACCACACTTCAGCTTTTACTATTGAGTTCTTCTTTATTTGACTTCATATTTCTCAAAGGTTACACACTCTTCGTGGATAAAAACGGCTCTCATATTTTCTTAACTCTACCTTTCAAGTCTCAAAATGACCATCTTGACCTTCACCTGCTTCAACTATCACATCTAGAGGTGAAGAAATGACCTTTTATTCAATGATGTTGCCCTATGCAAACTCCACCGCCCTCGAGATATGATTATAACAATGTCAAAACTCAACTACTTAGCCCCATTTGGTTATAACTTCGAAAACATAAATGAAATGGAAATAAATCTAGTTCATATGTTTACCTTAATTCATGAATATTTTTGGAATCATTCCTTGTGTAGCATGTAAAATGTATTTGTTTCCCTTATTTTGTTACCCTATAAGGTATCAAAAGTAATCAAATTCTACTACAATTACTTTAAACCACCAGAAATGATTCCATAAAATTTCATAAATCATTGTATACATACGGACTAGATTCGTTTCCAATCCGTTTTCGTTTCTGGACTTGGAACCAAACGGGCCCTAAAATTAGAGGAAGAATACCTCAAATACTCTAAACTCATCCCTTTGAACTCTATTCCCCTCTTTTAATTAATCGTAACATTTGGTTCCAAAAAAAAATACAAATGAGAGCACGTGTTGCAACGTGGATCAAATTATTAGAGCTTTGTTTTGCATGATAAAATGAAACAAATAGGCATAAATTGTATACGTGAGAGCATCCACTTGTGAAATTGTCAATGTAAAATTGCCAATGTAGTTATGTAAGTTGCCAATAACATTGAGGAAAATGAGGTAGAGAAATTGTCAATGTAAAATTGCCAATGTAGTTATGTAAGTTGCCAATAACATTGAGGAAAATGAGGTAGAAAATTTTCATTCAAAGAACAAGTCTCACATAAATTAACCGTCAAACACAATGTTTCTAATGCAATGTTGCCGGCGTTGGCACATACGGAGTACCATTTTGTATAGCCAACTATTTCTACCTACATGCCCTCAATTATCGTTGATGACTAGAGGCAAAGTGAAATCTCTTTGAATGGCAAGTAAAGGGGATCACAACTAGCCGAGCTTTGTCTTGAGCCGATATTTTGTCCTTATTTGTAGTAAACTATCGCACACAATAGAGAATATGAAACCGAAAAACTGTTTTATTTCATTGACTTGACTCGTTTATGTGGAGGATAAAATGTTTTCTAATCAATAATATAAAACATGAAACACTTTGTATATAAGGTTGACCACTCTTAAGACTGTTACATGAGACAAACTACTCGGAAACGAGCCGATCTTGAGCATGTCAATATTCAACTCGTTCAACTCATACAGTACTTGTAACCGCTCCTCTTATTGTTAATTGATTTTATGATAACTCCTCTAATTACCAATTGATTTTAAGTTCATACCCTTTAGGTGTATAGTTGTACACTCCTAAATACCAACCCGTGTTGGAGATAATAAAGTCCCACATCGAAAGATGGGACACTCCGAGCCTGGTATATAAGGTCGGTGGGCTACTCCTCCTATTGCCAATTGGTTTTAGGATGGAACCTCGCCGGGTTTATGTGTTGGGCTTGTGCCTAACGCGCATGTGCGCTCGTATGCACACGACCCCCGCTCAACCGGTCCGTCTGTATCGGACATTTGACATGGTATCAGAGCGGTTAGCCTCAATTGGGCTCGCGATCCTGTCCTAGACATGGGGCCGGTTCCTAAACCGGCGGTTTAGGTTTAGGAACCGGCGGTTTAGGTTTGGCCAAAGCCAAACCTAAACCTAAACCGTCAAAATCCAAACCGGCGGTTTAGGTTTAACCTAAACCGCCGGTTTGGTCGGCGGTTTAGCCGGTTTATTAAAAAAAAAAAAAAAAAAAAAAAAATTGAAAAACTGGACCAAACCGGACCAAACCGGCGGTTAACCGCCGGTTTAGGGGACCAAACCGTCGGTTAACCGCCGGTTTGATCTCCAAACCGCCGGTTTGGTCCATTTTTTTTATAAAAAAAATAAAAAAAATAACCAAACCGGCGGTTTAACCGCCGGTTTGGGTAAACCGCCGGTTTAGGTTTGGCCAAAGGCCAAACCTAAACCTAAACCGCAAACCGCCGGTTCAACCAAACCGGCAAACCTAAACCGCCGGTTTGGTCAAACCGGCGGTTTGCGCCGGTTCACAAACCGCCGGTTCGGCGGTTTGGTTTGAACCGGCCCCATCTCTATCCTGTCCTGTGGACAAGTGCAACTCGGTCTATATCCTCTAGTTGCACTTGCGGGGGCGTGTTGGAGATAATAAAGTCCCGGTTTTAGGATGGAACCTCATCGGGTTTATGTGTTGGGTTTGGGCCTAACGCGCATGTGCGCTCGTATGCAATTCGGCTCGCGATCCTAACCTGTGGACAAGTGCAACTCGGTCTATAATCCTCTAGTTGCACTTGCGGGGGCGTGTTGGAGATAATAAAGTCCCACATCGAAAGATGGGACACTCCGAGCCTGGTATATAAGGTCGGTGGGCTACTCCTCCTATTGCCAATTGATTTTAGGATAGAACCTCGCCGGTTTTATGTGCTGGGCTTGGGCCTAACGCACATGTGCGCTCGTATGCACACGACCCCCGCTCAACCGGTCCGTCACTATCGGACTTTGACAACCCGGCCATAGCAAGTTATGTCACCTCTTTAAATGAGTTTGTTACCTCACTGCTATATTTTTGTTGGTTGGGCAAGTCAGTCTTCATTTGTTGGTATGGTAGATTGGTAGGTGATATATGTATGGAGAAGTTACTCCCCTTTTGTACTCTACCACTATTGTGTTACATTCCGTATGCTGCCATGACAATTAAGATATTGCTGGATGTATGTATTTCATAATTGGTTAACTATATACAAAACATGTTTCTGATTCGACCCCAAATTAAGTGGATGATACGTGTATTTCATAATTGGTTAACTATATACAAAACATGACAATTAAGATATATATTATCTAGTCAACGTCTAGTATAGTCGTACTATTTCATTAGCATATGTTAGATATTAAAGATTCAGATCGGAAGACGTGGATTTGGGTTGACCAGACCAATAATTAAAATGATACGTACCATAATTTGGCTCGTGGACATGCGCAAAAGATGGCATTGCTAAGCTGGTGTTATAAATACTCATTTGTGTATCACTAGTTCAACATTACAAAAATGGATGAAGGCAGCTCACCAGTTCGTGGTAGGAGTAGATAATAACTACATTCTTTTTTTTTCTTTTTTCTTTTTTCTTTTTTTTTTACTCTTATCAATGATTGCTTTCTTGGACCATCTTCTTGCATTATTATTTGGAGATAAGACGGTTTATTGCGTTCGATATCACTTTTTTTTTTTTTTTTTTTTTTTTT
>BSUD01000006.1:1654281-1665116 GCA_033239045.1 Fagopyrum esculentum
TTTTTTTTTTTTTTTTTTTTTTTGTGTATAAAGTAGTCCGGTAAACTCTATGTGGTCGATGTTTCCATTAACACACCCGTTGGGTGGATCCACCCATTATCCCGTTGGATGGATTGAGTTCAATCGCTAAATGTTTATAAATGATTAAGATAGTTAACCTTCAAAGAAATGAGATTGATTTTAATTTGGAAGGTAGAAAATCAACTTATTTTTTATTGAATAAAACATACTTATATATATAACATACATTGTGACCGTTGAGGAATAAAAAAGGATTCTTCACTACGGTAAGAAAGGAAGGAAGAAGTAAACTTATACTAATACTTGTAAGTGTGTCTAATTAGAAGAGTAATTAGGGGCAAAAAAATAATATGTATCCGTAATAAACCTATTTTGCATTTTTACAGTATTTTTTTCATATAATCCACAAAATCATATTTTAAAAATACATTATCAATAAGTTAGATATAAAAAAAGTATAATCACAACCTAGATAATAATAAAATTTTCATAACTTTGTGATTTTAAGATAAAATATATAAAAATTAGATATTTTTTATGTATCGGGACGGTGATGGGTGCAAGACCCTCACCCACCAGCCACCCATCACCCGAATTTTTTGGGTTTTCACCATAATTTTTTAGGTCAAGTGATTCGGATATCCCTAATTAACAATCATTCAGTCAATTGTGGTTATTTCATAGCAAACGAGTAGTTAAAAATGTGTTATTCTCTAATTTTAACGGAGAAACGTGGTGGAATGTATGGTTGTGCATATTCAGATTTTTTGATCAGATCCGAAGTCTTGGATATCCGAAACTGTAATTTTTATAAAATTTTGTTTCGAATCTGATATGAGAGTGCATGAATATCCTACATTTTTAGGTGGATCAAATATTCCTTCCAAATTCCAATCCGACATTATTCTAAAAATCTTGATCCAATCCAAAAGATTCTCCCGTGTCGGATTATTTCCGGTATCAGTTAATGAATATATGATTTTTTCGACCCCAATTTTCGGATCGAATATTTTTGATCGCCCTACTTGATGGAAGGTGAAATGTACTAATTACCACGGTAAACGGCTACTGAGGTAATTGATTGGTAAATCTACGAGAATATTATTCCAACATGCCCCGAACATATTACATGTTTTTATCGACCGTGTGTGTCGTCGCCCTCAATCCGTAAATCCGTGGGGCCCCTCGGTCATTTTAGACACAAGTCAAGTCCAATGCCGTGGTCAAAGTTCATAATAACTTCACGTATTAAAGGGGGTAATCCTTTTGATGGCCAATAGGAGGTTAAAAAATTTGGTAATCCCATGCTAATCGAACATGTGCTACGTGTCCAATCAAATTCAAGCCCGACCCGAATTCCCCCGCAATCTACCGACAAATTCTCCACACCCGAAATTCAAGATATGTCGCCGCTTAATTAGTTTCTAACATGCGCTCATGCGCCGTCTAGTGAGTTGATACTCTCCCTCCTAGCCTACACCGTTAGTGGAGATTCTTTGAGCGATAAAAAACAAACAAAGTAATTGAGCGATAACAAGTTATATAGTATTAGTTATTAAATTTTGTATAATAATTCATATATTTTATAAAAAAAATAGTTCATTAAAAAGTTATATAGTATTAGTTATAATATTTTCTATAATGGTTCATGAATTTTTTTAATAATCATGATTTGACGTACTTTTTTACTCGTATAAGTTGAAAGTAATAAAACACAATGTTGATATAATGGAACATAATGATGGAATTGATTATAATAAAATTTGAACTAACATTATAAATGCCTACAAATATGCAATAAAAATAAACTAATAGAATGTGTGTTTGATGAACATTATTTGAAAAGAGTGTAAAATATATATGAAGTGATAATGTAAAATATATTAATTAAATTAACAAAAACGTTGGACTATTAATATTAAAAAACAAACAACTATGATTTTGTTATTTATGATTTTTTATAACTAAAATATTATCTTAATACATATTTTGCGTACTAACAATTTATTTTAGGTTCATTTTTTTAAAAAAAATTGACCGTTTAGTTTATATTCTATTAACTAATAGGTCATATATTTATCCACGTACAATTTAAGATAGAGATGTGCAGTTTTAACACAGACCAAATTTAAGATAGAGATGTGCAATTTTTTACGTCCGACTTACCGTTTATTGGATCTCAGGTCCGTTCCATGACCAAAATTCGATTTATATTAAAAAAAACGTTCTTCCTATCCGGATCCGGATAACCCAGTCCAGATAGGGCCAGTTCATCACTAATTTATCACTCCGTATATCCTATTAAAATAAAACTGGTTTACTATTTTAGTAATTATAAAGAAAATGAATTAACAAGAGATAATGATTAATTATCTATATTTTGCTAACTTTATTGGCATTTTAATTGCCTCTATACAACAACCATAACTCATCAAAGGCTGTGCAATTCTAGAATGATTCAATGAAAATTTGATAGCATCTCATGATCTAAGCAACACAATCGCCAATAATATACATCAATAAGTCCATGTTTATTAAGATACTAAAAAACACATGAAGTTATATCCCTAATGAAATATTCTACGACATTTTCGGTTGACTAAAATATTTGTAAGAATATATTAGTCTAAATCACTCTATCAAAATGATTCATTTTAACCGGTTTTTGTCATAAAAGTACACTTATTATTATACTTTCACTTGATTCATATCGTTGATTCCGACTTTTTTCTAACAACAGGTCAGGTTGATAACAGAAGATTACATAGATGAAGACGAGGATAAGAAAAAGTATTTAGATAAAGAATTAAAAAGGTGAAATTGTTAGAAGGATGAATATGGATATAAGTGAAATGAGTTTTTGGCAAACTTAATATAATTGTGGATAAATTACGAAAAAATACGGGTTTTATTTTGTTATAAATGAAAGAGATAAAAAGAGGGGTAACAGTAATATTTTACTTTCAATAATTTTCATAATTCCTATAATTAAAGCTTTGTAGATTATAAAATTCTCATTAATATATCATATTACATATTATTGAATTAAATATTATCGAAAATATGAAAAATTACATTCCTGAAAAGATGTGATCTTTGAGATAAAAAAAAAACGTTCACAGACAAAGTAGTCCCTATCCCTATTCTTCCTTGCTCGGTATCTTACGCACCACTACATTTTTCAATTAACAATTATCCTTACTTGTCCTGTGGTCCCCCGCCGTCTATCCCTTACCCGCCATTTTTACTCTCCTCTCCTCGCCTCGTTCTTACTCACCTCTCCTCAGTGATTCTGTATCAATTCGCATGAAGTGAGAGCAATGGCGGAGCTAGGATTTCCAGATTCGCCCACGGTGAGAGAGGATAGACGTTTCAGAGGAGGAAGAGATGTGAGCCCTGATTCTGTCATCTACATCATCGAATCCAACTCCAGTCTCTTCTCTTCCGCCTCTGCGAGTGTTGACCGCTGCTCCTTCGCCTCTGACGTTCTAGATCGCGACTCATTCTGCTCCGAAATCTCTCAGGTACAAATGAAAATTAACTGTATTGACTACAGGCTTTTTTTTTGCTTTTGCATGCTCAAATTCTCTAATCGCGTGATCGAAATCGACAAAAGCTGTTTAATCTGGTTATTATTATTATGCTTTGATGTATTCGCTCATCTTCTGTTTTGTTTTTTAATTTTATCTGCCTCGTTTCGTCAATCTATCGGAAAATTGAAAATGAACGGTTTCTCTCTCTGCTTAAATCTCTCAATTAGAAGAGACAACGGCATTTTATCCAGTAAGCTTGAGGTTAATTGTAGGCTTTGTTGCTTTGCCTTCGTTTTTGCATCCTGAAATTCGTTAATCCGATCGGAAAGCGATACACTCTAATTCACCTATCGTTCGCTTTTAGTTGCATTCTATCTAACTGCTATTGAGAGAGCGACGGTTGTCAAAAAGCGCTGGCTGCTAGACTAATCCATTGCTTTTTTTCTTTTCTTCTTTCTTTCTTGTTCTTGTCGGTCACAAGATTTCCTCGGTTTAGTAGAGCATCAGATTTTTAATTTTACCAGCATTTTTGTCGATTTCCTTCCATGCCTCAGTTGCTTAATACATCGGAAAAAGTGAAAATGAACGATTTCTGCTTTTGTTGAAAATTTAGCATTTGGGTGGACATGAAAGCTGTGGACGTCAGAGTTTGAGCGGTCCAGTTGTGAATCTTCCAGAAACAAACAAACCTACATTACTCCTCCACAGTGACAATACTCACCTTATCAACAAAGCTGTAATAGCTAAAGGTACATCTCTCAGGTGTCAAAACCTTCATTTGGCTACTGTTTGTTGCTTGAATTGTGAGATAAGAAACGTGTAGCACTGAAAGTTGTATTTCACAGAGGTTATGTGGCTTCTTTAATTCACCCGCTCCTCATTGACACTCTCTTTTTCCGTTTATTGCAATAATGGATGTATAACCGCAGCTCAAAATATTGAAGAAAACAAATCTCCCCTTCACTTTGATGAAGAGGTTCCAGTCTTAGAAACTTCGAGAAAGTCGTTCTCCCTAGCTCAAAAAGGTAAATGGCTTTCTACTGGACGCTTCTTTATTTCTCTTAAATCTATTATATGTGTTCATTTGGGCGAACACTTGTAATTACCAGATTTTCAGGAGAGGAGATTGAGATCTGATGTGCTCACAAAGAAGCTAGAGCGGAGAAGACCTGCTTCGTTAGACTTACACAGTTCCGTTTCTGGCATTACAAGCTCTTCTCCACGATTTGGAGTGATGAAGAGAAACATGACCAGCTCTTGGAAATCTGGCAATTTTCCTAGCCCAGGAACTCCTAATTACCGACTCGAGAATCAGGAAGTTAATAAAGGTTGGAGTTCAGAAAGAGTGCCACTTCAAAAAGCTGCTGCTAGAAAGCAAGTCAGTGCAAATGTACTGCCATACAATAATGGTAGAACATTGCCTTCTAAATGGGAGGATGCAGAGAGATGGATTTTCAGCCCTGTAGCAGGAGATGGTTTTGCGAGGCCTTCGTATCAACAACCACAAAGGCGACCGCAATCAAAGAGTGGACCACTTGGTCCGCCTGGAATTGCGTACTACTCGCTTTATTCGCCTGCCATTGTGATGTGTGATAGAGGCGATGCAAATAATCTATCTGCATCCTCCCCCTTCTCAGCTGGAGTTTTGATAGCCGACTGTTCATCGATCTGTGCTGGTGGAAAATACGGAAATTTCTCCATCAGGGGCGACCCTTGCATTGCCCGTTCCGCTAGTGTGCATGGTTGCACAGACTTAGTTTGCCAGTCATCGGCAATACCCTCTGGAGGTACCCACAAATCACTCTTCGTGGTCTTTTTGTCTAGTTCTGAGTTTAACGTTGCACTTTCTCTTCAACTGCCATTGGACATTTAATTAGTCACCTTTTTGAGGAGAATCTATGCGATTATGCCACTTAAGCTTAACTTTCTGACCACGATTTCTAAAAATTTTAGCTTACATACAAATACCTTTGAAATCTTTGCATATATAAATATCTCAGGCTATGCTGAAAGAATTCTCAAAACTTTTGGTGATCTCTCTAACTTCATGTTTGATGTCTCCCATTGTTGTTTAAAGTGGAGAAGATTTCTTCTATTGTGCTCTTGTTGTGTGCTACCTAGTAGTATCGAGTTGTTGGTGAAGTGGATTGAAATTTGATCGATTTATTTAAGCTCCACGGTTGCAGTGCATATTTTTTGCTTGTAATTCTGTCTTGTGATTGTTGAAGGTTGCCTTCCTTTTCATTAGTGTAGTTTTGAAAAATATGTTTGATGAATAATGTGTAAAGCTTATTTCAATTGTAAAATTGAACTTTTTCAAGTACATTTGAGGTATATAAAAATTTGTATCAGTTCATTCAATATCAACACTACTATTGCTAAAACTTCACCATTTCAATGAAACATATAGATGAGGAAGTTACCATTGCAAAGACAACTACTGCTGTCGTGTGCTCTGCTATTTCTAAAAGAGACATGGCTACCCAGATGAGTCCTGTGGAAAGCTCTCATTCATCTCCTAGGAGAAGGTCATCTTTCTGTACGACACCTCAGTCCATCATACCAATCACCGAGGTGCAAAGTTCCAGCTCCTCACCGCCTGAAGTCAGAGATGTCCAGGTTGATGAACGGGTCACTGTCAGTAGATGGTCCAAGAAAAACGATTCCCATAGACCTAGCAAAGGGTCAGGAGATATAGATAGCTGGAAGTTGAAGGCTCTCGGAGCACGTTCTTCACCATGGGATGTTTTAGACAGATCCAAAAGCCTAGCCAAGTATGTGCAGTTTGATCAACACTTTTCCTAAATTTCTCTAAAATAAGTATAAAAAAAGGATTTGACATTGCATGGTATGAGAGAAGTAATATAGTACTCGATTACATTAGATAAACATGCAGGATGAATCATGTTTGAGTTTGCTAATGATATACTTGTCAGCAACCTTATTATACATTCTATCGTATTTGTACAGGGGTAAGAGAGAAGAAGCTAAAATCACAGCATGGGAAAATTTGCAAAAAGCAAAGGCTGAGGCAGCCATTAGGAAATTAGAGGTTCTTCTTCTAACTAGACTCTTTTCCATCGAGTTACTGAATGTATTTGTTGAATTCTGAGAAGCTATTCTGGAATTGTATTTGTTGAATTCTGAGAAGCTATTCTGGAATAAAACAAAACGAACTATACATAATTCATTATTGTTTGGGAACAAATAATGAATTATGTATAGTTGAAGCGGGTTTCTTTGGGTGGATCTTGTTAAGTTATTTTGAAGTTGCACAACCTAACTCAACTATATGATTCAGATGAAACTAGAAAAGAAGAGATCAACATCCATGGACAAGATCATGAGCAAATTGAGATCAGCTCAGAGGAAAGCACAAGAAAGGAGAAGCTCAGCCTCAGCCGATGAATCAAATCATGTGTCGAGAACTTCCTTTATGCCGTTATCCTTATCCAGGACCAGACAGATGAGTTCCTTGAGCGGCTGCTTTACCTGCCATGCTTTCTAAGAGGTCTTCCATGGTTTGTCAGAAGCAGTTTCCAGGTAAATTCATCTTGTAAAAATTGCTATCTTAATAGTCATGGGTGCTATATTAAAAACATTGGAGAATAACTAATATAACACAACATGTATCAGGTTAAGCTTTGAAGATCATATGAAAAGAAAGTGTACATCTTGAATCAGATACACGTCATAACACGATCAAGTTGGGTATGTCCTAAAGCAAATCACTATTTTGTGCATATACATGTTCAGGATATTACTGCAAATCCTTAATAACAGTTGCCTAAATAGTAGCTTAGCTGGTTCATTACTCCCTACTGAGAATCGGGTTTTGTTTTTGCATAGATCAAGTAATTCTTGTCTTACAGATCTTTTGCTTCTATGTTGTGGATGGGGTACTTGTTACCCATATGAGAAGAAAGAACCCCCAAGCGAGTTATGTTATGGTAATCTTGAGGGCCATGATCCGCAAGTCCTGGAAGGATCAATCCTATAAGCCTGAAAGCTGTCAATAACCACCCTTCTCTGTAGGTTGGGCCTTCCATCCATGGTAGAATGACACCCCTTATCAACTCCCATATCGCGTTTAGGAACTCAGGTATCATCCATAACACAGAGAAATAGTTCTTGTTTGGTACTTCCTCTATAACCTAACAAAGAGAGTTCAGTCAGTGTTAGTCTAGAGTATTCTTTTGGGGTTGAATCATATGAGCTAAAATAAGGGCCCGTTTGGTTCCAACTCCGGTAATGGAAACGGAATGGAAACGAATTTAGGGCCCGTTTGGTTTTAACTCCGGAATCGGAAACGGAATGGAAACGAATCTAGTCCATATGTATACCATTGTTCATGAAAGTTTGTGGAATCATTCCTTGGGGTTTAAAGGAATTGGAGTAGAATTTGATTACTTTTGATACCCTATAGGGTAACAAAATGTGAGGGAGGAAGTGCATTTCCCATTAATCCCCAAGGAATGATTCCACAAAACTTCATGAATAAGGATATACATATGGACTAAATTCGTTTCCATTCCGTTTCCGTTTCCGGAGTCGGAACCAAACGGGCCCTTAGTCCATATGCATATCCTTATTCATGAAATTTTATGGAATCATTCCTTGTGGTTTCATGCAAAGTACACTTTTCCAATCAAACTCTACTCCAATTACTTCAAACCACAATGATTCCAAAAACTTTCATGAACAAGGTATACCTGTGGACTAGATTCGTTTCCATTCCGTTTCCATTCCGTTTCCGATTCCGGAGTTAAAACCAAACGGGCCTGAGTCTATTGTTACCTTCCCCTTGTACAAGCTATTGTAATAAACGCAGGGCCCAAAGTGCTTAAAAACAAGGGTTGTATCGTCGTAAGGCATCCTCGGAACAATATCGTTGCAATAGACATACCGACAGTATTTAACGTTGTAAGCTCGCAGTTTCTCCTTCATAAACTCTCCAAACTTGCTGTCCCCAACCCTAGGCTGTCCAAAAGTGTAAACTCCCTCCAAACTATGAAGCAATTCTTTCTCCCCATGAAGCATCAGTATTCCCGCCATCAGTATTGCTAACGCCCCTCCCAGGCTATGGCCTGTCAGCATAAACTTGGCATCCTTGTTCCTTTGTAATTCCTCTTTCAGCCTGTCCCTGATCGTGTAGTACGCGAATTTTAATTGGGCCTGGCCCATTTCAATCTCTTTGGGCCATCCCGTGTTCTTTTGCAGGCCCAATGCTTTCATAAACCCGCTGTGGATCTTCCCCACGTCTTGCAGCTTGTACCACGAGATGTCCACGTCGGTTCGCATGGCAACCGCGTCAAACGGGTCGGTGCCCCGGAATGACACCACTATCAGTTTCGGATCTCGATTCGGATCCTTGAACATTATTGCTCTTGTCGCTAGTTCTCCCAGGAAATCTGGAATGCACAAAAGGAATATCTTCAAATTACTTTGAGCATTTCTTTTCATAAAAAAATGGAGGAATCATTTGCTTTACAACAATTTAGGGCCCGTTTGGTTTTAAAACTGGAATCGAAAACGGAATAGCTAGGTTAAAAGGGTCTTACCATTCCAGAAATAATCTGCACTCAGGAGTGTCATCTGCTCAATGGGTTAGTAAGAAAATGATAAGAATATAGGTACCTGTAGTCATGTACTATGTATATACACAAGATTACCTGCCAGCGCTGTTCAACGACCATTTTGATGAAAGCATCGTTTTCATAAGACAACCTAGCTGCCATTATTGATAATGCTGCATTATATCTTGGATCTCCGACAACGATACTGGGATCCAAGTCAAACCGCGAGTCAATATTTCCCATCACTGATCTGAACGTTGAGCTTTCTGGATCCGGCTTCACTACCTTCCCTAAACTTAATCAAAATATGCGCCAAGATACACGTGAACTGGTAATTTTGTGCAATTTATCCAAACTGAGTGGTATGAATGCTAGCATATGTAACATGGTTAGGCCCGTTTTGGTTTTAATTCCGGAAACGAAAATGGAATGTACACAAATCTAGTCCATAAGTATATGCTAGTTCATGAATTTTTTGGGATCATTCGTTTTGTGGTAATTGTAGGAGAATTTGATTAGTTTTGAAACCTATAAAACAAAATGAAGGGAATCAAGTGTATTAACAAAAAAAAAAAAACCTTATTCATATGAATAAGGTATGGACTCGTTTCATTCCGTTTCCGGAGTTAAAACCAAACGGGCCCTTAAAAGTCGAAGACGGAGAAATGAAAATGAACCTGTAAAGTAATTGAGAAAGAGGCGAAGGAGACCCCCATTGGAAGAGACAGCATTGAGGAAGAAACACAGGTGACATCCAACACAAGCCATCGGAGTTTTGGAGTACAACAAGATCTTCTGGGTGACGACGGAGATGAAGACCATCCAACGGTAACGAAGTAGCGTCAGCTTCTTCCCTTCTGGTTTTTCTGGGCGATCAAGGAAGCTCCTTTCCTTGAGATCTTCATGTGACCATAGAAGCTTAAACACCTCACTTAACCCACCTTTTTTCGGCTCCACCACCAAGTAATCTTTGAAAGAACGCTCGCCATGGCAAGACATCGAGCTTTATATTGCGCGCTACCTTGCTAGCTCTACTTTTGTAATAAGTTGGGTTTGGCAAGCGATCTGCAATTGTGTTGGAATGATGATCAAGGAAGAAGAAGAAGATCGATGATCAGATCATGATAATGTATATGTTTTATAATTTTGGTGTTTCTCGTTGTATTGTATGCATGTGCCGTGTCAGCCTTATATATAGCTTTTTTTATAGGAGGCATATACTTTGCCTTGAAATGAAATCATATATATATATATATTAAAGGTGTAGATTGATGGGAGTAAGTTTTGTTGAAACGAATTGTTTTTTATTAATGAGTTAAACGTTATTCAAAAGTATTAATTTTAAAACATGTTTCAATAATTTTTTGAACTTTATTTATATCATATTTTTTTAGAAACGTCATTTAAAAATTAAAGAATTCAAAGATGTTACATTTTCTATGTTATTTTAGAAAAATTACCCTAATTCGATCCATGGGCGAATTTTGAAAGTAAATTTTGTTATAAGAAATTACCCTAAATCGTATATTACTAGACATTGAAGTTATCATCACAAAAAAGTTCATTCAACTATATAAATTCATCCTATGTTATATTTAGAGATTTATATAAAAAAAAAATCAATCAAAAAACTAACGAAGATAAATTTTGTTATAAGAATTTCAGTATCTTTTGACAAAATGTTAAATTAATAGCAATAATTCAA
>BSUD01000006.1:1665712-1686613 GCA_033239045.1 Fagopyrum esculentum
ATTTATATATAGTTCTTATATCAAATATTTATCCACTAAAATGTAAACTATTTGAATATAAATATTACATTTTATTTATTTTTTGAAGGATCGTATTTGAAATTATCTAAGACAATTTTTTGAATTTAACTTTTTAAAATATGTTTGTTTTAAACGTTTACATTTTTAAATTAAATTTTAAATTTGTATTTTATTTTAAAATGCTTATTAAATTTACTATCTTTATAAATAATAAATTGGTATTAAATAATTTTTACACTCCTATAATATATAAGCAATGAAAATTTTGGATAGGTATTAGAAAATTTTACTTTGTTTGTCTAAAATATAATTAATTCAATAAAACATATAAAATTTATTTTAGCTTCTCTCCCAGTTAATTAATTTAAACCATTACGGTACATCAAAAGTATCTATATACATATATTAAAGCAGAAACGTTTACTCAACGTGGTTCATCCTAACAAAAAATATGCCACATGTCATTTTCTTAAAATTTTAGTTTTTTTTAAATGATATATGTAGTTACCATATTTTAATTATCCTATTATAGAACTTATATTTATCTACTTACCAAACATATATGTATATATACTATTAGTGTTAAAATATATATCTATATACTAATAATAAAGTAGAAGTCTTTAATGTCATATGTTTTTTTTTTCCGTTCTTTTTGTCAATGCAATTTAAAACGCACTCCCATTTTAAAAAATTAATTAAAAAATTATATAAACTAACTATCTATTTATATATATATATATATATATATATATATATATATATATATATATATATATATATATATAATAATAATAATAATAATAATATTAAAAAAACCTTAATTACATAAATCATGGTTCCATATATTTTTATATTACGGGTCGTTTTAACGTTCAGTTTTATTTAAGACCTTTTTTTTTATCAAGAACATGTAAACTATCATTTATTTAAAAATATCCCTTTCTATTTTTATTATCTTTTACTTTTCCTTATAATATTATCTTCCAACTCACTTTAATTAATAATTAGATTTGTTTTACAATTTATTAAAGCTAATCCCGCACACGGTGCGGGTATTAGACTAGTTTTGTACTCGATACAATAAAAATGAGTAGTGCCCGCTTAATAGTCATGTATATTATATCTCACCTCGGACCTTGTGAATATTTTGCTTTCTTCTCGGCGAAAGCTCGTCCTACAAGTGTTGTGGTCCAAGACAAACAAAAAACTCTCTTTTGTTCTTTATTGGCTCCTTGGACATACAATTCACGAATCCTAACGAAGTAGTTCCTCCGGAATCCATTGAACAACAACGATTACTTAGGATCAGCTTAAGAGTTTGTAGCACCGTAGTAAAATCATTACCAATGACACGCTGTGCGTCTAAGTGCGAAAAAACAGTGCAAGCTTTGTTATGTCGAAACTTAATCAAGGGTTTCACTTCTCAGTAAGTGAAAGATTTCATTTACTTTGTGTTTCAAATAAAAAGGTTTTCTCAAACCATTAATGAAAATCTTCAATCATCTTCTATTTTACGTTCTAGTACTGAAATAAAAATTAAAAATTTTACCTATTAAACTTTAAAATGATACTCATGTCTTGACACGGAAAAATTATACCAGTGCCCTTTTATATATAAACTTCTTTAATTGGATGTCTAATACGAGACAACAACAAAAACCATCATGTACAACAACAATCATGTTCAAACTTCAAAAATTACCTCAGAATCGCATAATCGCACTTGGTTAGATTGAGCATTACCTCATATGACTTTCGAAAACCGGACAACCCTTTGTCTTGAATCATGTTTACCTTGGGATACCCAAATGGATCTATGTATATTCTTCCAATCTTCCCCATTCTAATGGAAAATTACCATTCTCAAAACAAGAAGAAAAAAAGAACCCTACAACTAAGGATGGTTACCACTATTTAAGGTAACAACCGACACTTAAATTAAGCATATACAAAAACAAAAGGATGATAAAAAAGATAGTAAATTTATCTTTTATTTTACCACTAATTGTTATGGATGATCAGCATATGTTTTTTTGGTAGTGAAGTTTATCTTTTAGTAAAAATTCGATAAGTTTCTAACTTTATGTAAACGATATCAACGAAGATAAAATTTTCGGACTGTTGATCTCCATGTGGTATCAAAGTTATTACCTCAATTAAACGCACCTCTCAAACCCTGCTCTACGATCACTTGTCAAAAAACTAAACTTGACAAAAGTAGAGGGTTTTTTTAATCATTGTTCAAAAACAAATCGTGAAACAAAATCCCATTTTAAAATCGTCGAGAATCCAAATTGGTGGAACAATGAATGCGATATTCATATCCGAGAACCGGGGCACAATCATTGTTCAAGCCAATCAGGCATCAAAAGTCCGAATCTTGCAAAATCCTTAAGTGAATCGGAACACAATCATCGGTTATGCAGAGCACTATATTTGTAACACCCCAGTCTAACATTTTACTAGGTCTGCTACAACGCCAGCGGTTTCTTTATTACTACTGAAATCCGCTTCAGGCTAGTTAACAAGACTTCAATGAATTATATAATACCATATTTATTATGCATCAACTTAGAGTTATTTACATATATTAAAACGTAGATTTAAGTGTAGATATATATAAACTTCCAAGGGAGGTGAAAGATGATCAGGTGTAACTCCGGTGTGCTTCTCATACTTCATCTCCTACTCACCTTAACCTGTCAGTAAAACAAGTACAAAAAAAAATAAAAACATGGGTCAGTTTATCGAATAAACTGGCAAGCTGGATTAACCTAGTTTTTAAAATAACTTAAAATCTTATAATAAATACTATTCATAGTTTCAACCTTACTAGACATTCAATCCTTAATTAATTTAAAAGAAGAGCACTTAATTGCATTAGCGTTACGCTAGCAATTTCACCGTGGATACCAGGTTTGATTTTAACCATTAATCAGCCGAAAGGCAAGCCTTGGAGAACCTCTTGGTAAATCCATGACTCCTAAATTCGCCTACCGGTAGCGAGCTCGGAATTAGACGACCTAATTCCCGGGGTCCACTAAGCCCCAACGGACATTTCTAATAATACTGCCGAGCCGTCATTATTATTTACCCATAATGTCCGCATCCTTTAACGACACGCGTATACTATCACTTTACCGTCCCAGTAATTACTGAACCAATAAAATATACGTCCGTCTAGTACAAAAATATATGTATATAACTTCACATATCTCGATTAATACACCTATAATTATTACTTCTCTAATACATATATAAATATATATGCATTACCGATTACGATAGTTATTTAAAATAACTATAACCCACTTGCCTTGTCGTACGAAGACTCTTGCTAGGTCGGGTCTTAACTCGTAAATTAATTACTACTCCTTGATCGGGTTGTATATTTTTTCTTCGTACGTTTGACTGTTTTACTTTATTCTTGTGTGCCCTTTTTACGTTCTTACCTCTCCTCCTTTTATAGGATGGCTAAAGTACTTTCTTAAGCATTAAGTGATATATTTACCTTTTTTTTTTTTTTTTTTTAATATCATGATTGTCTAAGGACAAGTGTCCTTGTAGGCTTTCCACATTTTGCCAAGAATTACTCATTCCCACGTGGTGATAGGGGGAAGAGAGCAAGTAAGCAAGCCTATTACCTACTCTTTCATTCCAATTTACATTATAGGTATACTACTTTAGTGTATTTAAAATTTTATTCTTTTAATTTACCAATTTACCCATAACTTCTTAGTTATTTACTACTATTATAATTAGTTATCTAAAACAACTAATATTTATATGGTATAAGCCTATATAATTTAGACTCGTAACGTAACTTATCAATATTGTACCTTATTTAGCGGAGTACTACAATATTTGCTAACTTTATTGACATTTTAATTGCCACAGCACAACAACCATAACTCACGAAAATTGTTCAATCCTATAATGATTCCATGAAAAATTGATAGCATGATCTGAGTTGATGATCTAGCAACACAGTCCACAATAATATTGCTAGTCCACAATAATATTGTTAGTTTTATTAATACTCAGTTGATCTAGTGGTATATGGATTGTTAGACTTCTTCAGGGTTAGTCTCTGGAGTGTCAGTTTTGGTTCATTTATACATATACCTGTCATTGGCCGGTTAATCTCCATTGCTATAGTTTCACCATCAAAATTTAACTAATTTACTATTATTATTTTTTTTAAAAATACTTTTTTTATCTAGTCTCTCCCTTACCCGCCATTTTTACTCTCCTCTCCTCGTTCTAACTCACCTCTCCTCAGTGATTCTGTATCAATTCGCATGAAGAGCGAGCAATGGCGGAGCTAGGATTTCCAGATTCGCCCACGGTGAGAGAGGATAGACGTTTCGGAGGAGGAAGAGATGTGAGCCCGGATTCCGTCATCTACATCATCGAATCCAACTCCAGTCTCTTCTCTTCCGCCTCTGCGAGTGTTGACCGATGCTCCTTCGCCTCGGACGTTCTAGATCGCGACTCATTCTGCTCCGAAATCTCTCAGGTACAAACAGGCTTTTGTTTTCGCTTTTGCATGCTCAAATTCTCTAATCGCGTCATCGAAATCGACAAAAGCTGTTTAATCTGATTATTATTATTTTTTGATGTATTCGCTCATCTTCTGTTTTGGTTTTTAAATTTATCAGCAACTTTAATCGATTTTCTTCCATGCCTCGTTTCGTCAATCTATCGGAAAATTGAAAATGAACGGTTTCTCTCTCTGCTTAAATCTCTCAAGTAGAAGAGAAAAACGGCACTTTATCCAGTAAGCTTGAGGTTAATTGTAGGCTTTGTTGCTTTATTGGCTATCAAGTTGGATTCGGGTTCGCACCTATCCGAATGAGGCCTGAAATGGGAATTTACCATAGTACCCCAGTTCCCTTTTCCCTCTTTCACTGTGAACATCCATCACTTTTGCTGTCTACTTTCCTCTCTCTGGATTTCTCCTTTTTTTTATGTGTTTCTTTTGAAATTTTCGCCATCAATGCTCTTCTGAAGTTTCAAACGTTCACATGCGTTTGTGAGAAAAGAAGAAAATTCAAATGGCTTTGCTTACTGTTTTGCTTCTAGCAGCTCTCTCTACTGCTTGTGCTTCTACTGAAAGTAAGATTTCACTTACTCTACTTTGATTTCAAATTTATTGCTTAATTTTCAGCCTTCGATCTGTTCTAGGGTATCCTATTTTTGTCAGAAACAAGAAATAAAAACTAATGTATTCACAGTTTCATACTTACGTATGTAGTACCTAAAGCTTCATATGATGTTTCCTTGAAATTGGATCCTCACTATAGACTGTATTGTCCTATCAGTCAAATGAACTGTAGAAATTGGTGAAATTTGGAATTTGAATTGTACAAGGTTGTCCAAATTCTTCAGATATGCATGCAAATGTAGCCCAAAGTGACCTAGATAAGTGTTCTTTGCAATGTACATCAGCTTGAAGAAGCCTTCTCTTCAGCATGCTTCAAGCAATTGGTCAACATTTGAATTTGCCTTGTACTAGGTTGCCCAAAATCATCAAATTATGTATAAATAGGCATGAACAAGATAGAAAAGTATGTTTGCAGCTATGTTGGTCTTAGATTTTACATTTTAAATGAACAGGTCTACTCCAGAGGACCAGAACCTCTCTAATTGCCTGTCAAAATACCGTTTACTTCTTGTGAATTGAAATTGACATGAATTTGAAATTAATTGTAGATTTTTAAGGGTAAAATAGCTAAAATGACATGTGATATGATACAAACTCAGTGAGCTACAATGACATGTTACCTGCAGCTGAAGCACTCTTTAACTGTATAAGCATGTTTAGTAACTCTGTCTGGTTTACAGTCCCAGATTTTACTATTCAATTAGTGATTTAAGATTTGTACCTTCAGTATTTTGCAGGCCTTCTAAATACTTAACACAAGTTATTAAGTAATATGTTAGAGATCTATCTTAACACTTTTAAACCCTCCTTAAGGGTTCCAGCTTATGTTGATCAGTATGTATCTCTATTCTTTGCAGGGCCCTTTATTGGTGTAAATATAGGGACAGATTTGTCTGACATGCCAAGACCCTCTGAGGTGGTATCCCTCCTAAAAGCTCAAAACATTCGACACGTAAGGCTCTTTGATACTGATCGTTCCATGCTTATTGCACTTGCTAATACCGGGATTCAGGTCACTGTATCAGTTCCCAATGATCAGTTGCTCGGGATCGGCCAATCCAATGTCACTGCAAGAAATTGGGTGGCTCACAATATCATTCCGCATATTCCTGACACAAATATCACAGCCATAGCAGTAGGATCTGAGGTTCTCACTGATACCCCAAATGCAGCTTCTATCTTAGTCCCTGCAATGCAATTCATCCATTCGGCCCTCATTTCTTCCAAACTCGACTCCAAAATCAAAGTGTCAACCCCACACGCGTCTTCAATCATTATCGACTCGTTCCCACCATCTCAAGCCTTCTTTAACCGAACATGGGAGCCAGTCATGATTCCTTTGCTCAAATTCCTCCAATCCACTAATTCTTACTTTATGTTAAATGTCTACCCGTATTATGATTACGTGCAATCAAATGGTGCCATTCCCTTGGACTATGCGTTGTTTCGGCCTCTTCCTCCTAACAAGGAAGCTGTGGATTCCAACACTCTCTTGCACTATATCAATGTGTTTGACGCTGTTGTGGATGCAGCTTATTTCGCTATGAATTATCTAAACTTCACTAACATTCCTGTGGTAGTGACTGAATCCGGATGGCCTTCAAAAGGAGACACATATGAGCCAGATGCCACAATTGAAAATGCTGATACATTCAACAGCAATTTGATCAGGCATGTTCTTAACAAGACCGGGACTCCAAAGCATCCAAACATAGCAGTTAATACATACATTTATGAGCTGTACAATGAGGATGCAAGGTCTGGACCGTTATCAGAGAAAAACTGGGGACTTTTTTCTTCCAACGGCATTCCTGTCTACATTCTCCACCTAACTGGTTCCGGGGCAGTGTTAGCTAATGACACCACAAATCAAACTTATTGTGTTGCCAAGGAACTTGCGGATGCTAAGATGCTGCAGGCAGCTCTCGATTGGGCTTGTGGGCCCGGAAGAGTGGACTGTTCACCTCTATTGCAAGGGCAACCGTGTTATGAACCCGACAATGTGGTAGCTCATGCAAACTACGCATTTGATGCATATTATCATAAAATGGGTATGGGTTCCAGCACTTGTTACTTCAATGGTGTGGCTACTGTCACCACAACCGACCCAAGTAAGCTGTTCATGACTTGATTTTATTCCGCGTTGATTGATCATTTCAAAGTTTTGGCATCACATTAATAGTGTAGTTTTTAGCCTTTTAACTTGTGTTGCCTTTGTTTCTGGATAAGATATATGACCACTGATTCTTCCTTTTATGCAGGTCATGGTTCTTGTAAATTTCCTGGAAGGTAGGCAAAACCTCTACTATTTCGTCTTGGCGTTATGTTTAAGTACATTTAATTGCATTCAGACAGAGAATTATATTTTACAAGTTCAAATGTTAGGTTAGCTGAGACACTTGGTGCTGTAAATTTGACAGAAATTGCTTGTGTGGTGGTCTTCTAGCTTATGTGCGTTCTTGCACACACGACTCCATCTATAGTCCGTTAGACTTTCACACAAATGTGCATTCCTGCATACATGACTCCATCTGTAGCCTGTAGTCCATTAGACTTTTATTCAAACTTAAGAACAAGCTTGATGTTTTGTAATTTTTAACATTGAGTTGTGCAGTGCTGGAAGGAATGGAGCATATGCTGCAAACAGCACATCGCTTGCTCCTTCATCAAATTCAACTAGTTTTTCCTGTCCAACTCGCCATCAGTTTGGCAAAGCCATTTGGATGATTACTTTGTTGTTCAGTTGCCTACTTTGGAATGTGATTCTCGCATGATGCAAACGCAGGATTCTCGAAGATACCCGAAAACTCTTTGGGAATTTGTCATTCAGAATGATGTCGCTTGTGCGCGATTTGGCAAGTTGCATCCGGTTTTGCTATTGGTTTATAGATAGGATGATTATTTCAGCAGCAACCTAATAGATAGTGTATTGTTAAGGTAATTGTCCAAGTGAAGTGTGTACAAAAGGATACAATATTTCATATGATTGAATTATATCTATAATTATCTGTTACTAATCTATCCTTCATGTTCTTTCGTTTCGTGTTCATTGATAAATCTGATCCAAAGTTAGCAAAATTTAGCTTCATCTCGACTAGTTCAACTCTAAGGAAAACCAGATGATCTTGGGTATGATTCAAAATAGAAACCATCCATTAGCATGGAGAGAAAGACATGAATTATATTTCACATCAAACTGAATTCTGCATCACAAATTACAACAGTAAAAGCGAAACAGCCAATTCAAGCAATTTGATCATCAGATCGCGAACTTCGGCGATCAGTCAAATCGCATGTTATATCATCTTAAATTAAAACACATGTAAAAAGCTGAATTAGGATTACCAGAACATTTAAGCTGGAAGTGGAACCGGAGATTTGTCCGTCAGACGGAGATGAAACCTTCACCGATGAGGAGAGCGAAGCAGAGGACAAGGAAGCCGATGGTGACGCAGCTGGTAGAAGTAACCATGGTTTGGGAGTAAGCAGAGAAGGTAATGGCCACGCCTATCAGACCTATCGAAAACGCTTTCATGTTCTGGCTCAACATTCTTCTTCCTGCAACGATTGTGAGTTGTAATGGCGGGCAGAAAAACCGTCGATTTGACTTTAGGGATAGAAGAAAAAGGAGATGATGAGCCAGGTGATGAGTAGACTTTGGAGTACGACAAAGTTGGGCCTCAAATATAAGCCCAATACGCCGTTTTTGGTTTGGGCTTGAAAAAGCTTCAACCCCGGTAAGGTTTATGGGAGAACGGGTAGGGGCCGATCCGAAAAAATCTGAATACGAAGATATCCGGAAATTATTCTTTCGTTTCGGACCCGGAAAAATCCGAATCCGTTAATCCGAAGGTTTATGGGAGAACGCCGATTTTGGTTTGGGCTTGAAAATCCGAATCCGAAAAATATGCCCGGAACGGATCGAATACGGATCGGGTTTTATAAGAAAATGTCGAATCGGAAATATCCGAGTAGTCTAATAATAAATGACCGGATCGGATCAGATATCTGTCCGGATAAAACTGTCGGATATCCGATTGTTCTCGGATCGAACTTTTTAAAGTTTGTCGGATTGGATATCCAATATATATATATATATATATATATATATATATATATATATATATATATATATATATATATATATATATATATATATATATATTAATCATGTGCCTGGTTAACCTAAACCGTCGGCTCAAACTACCGATTTAAAACAATATTCGTGCACAAGCTCGCCTTTTTGGATTGGCCAATCCTGAGCAACTGATCATTGGGAACTGACACAAGTACGATATACCAATTGTATTTTGTAAAATAAAAAATATTTATCTATTAAAATTTAAATGATATTTGTGTCTTGCCAAAGGAAACTATACTAAGACCCTTTTATATATAAACTTCCTTGGATATCTAATAGAAGATTTGTACAAGATACGCAACAACAATCATGTTCAAACTTGAAAAATCACCTCAAAATCGCGTAAGTGTACTTGGTTAGCTTGGACATTACCGCGTGACTTTCGAGAACCGGACAACCCTTTGTCTTAAATCTTGTTTACCTTGGCATACCCGAGATGAATTTGTGTATTCTTCCTCAATTATACATTAATACAAGTGAGATCGTTTGCACATGAATGCACAATAGTCGAAATGTCTTCACTATTAGCACCCACAATTATACATTAATACATGTCTCTATTGTATTCATAATCATTACAACTGATGAACAACATATCCATAGAATATCAAATACGACGACGTATTGTGCGCCTTAGTCTTAATACCAAAATATTGATGAAAACATGGAGTCAACCAGATTTGAACACGTCCTCCGTTTGCAAGAGATTACAGTTGGCAGGTAGCAACACAGTGTCCCCCAAGCGAGTAACATTATCATAATCTTGAGGCCCATGGGCCGCTAGGCCCGGAATGAAAAGCCCAACAACCCTAAACAACACCTCTCCAAAGCCTTCACCGTACGATCTCCCTCTCGTCAAGGGAAGCGTCGTTTGACCTCTTAGAAGCTCCCAATAGGCGTTCAAATACTTAGGCACCATCCAAAGCAACGAGAAATAATTCTTGTTCGGCTCTTCTTCTAACACTTTCCCCTTATACAAACTATCATAATACAAACACGGCCCAAAATGCTTGAAAAACATCAACTTATCATCGTACGGAAGCCTCGGAACAGCATCATTGCAATAAACAAACCTTCGATACAACACTTGATGTGCTTTCAAGCTCTTCATCATGTAATCGCCGAATTCCGAGTCACCGACACGTGGCTGCCCGAATGTGTAGACCCCACGAATCCTTTTGAGAATCTCGGTCTCCTCGTTGACTATTAACATCCCCACGAATAATATCGCAAGCGCCCCTCCTAGGCTGTGACCTGTCAATAGGGTTGTAATATGAGACAAGATTAGGGCTGCACAGCTTTGGACCGGACCGGAAAACCGGACCGGACCGGACCGGAAATTACGGTCCGGTCCGGTCCAGGACCGTAATTGGAAAATTCCGGTCCGGTCCGGTCCGGTCTAAAAATATTACGGTCCGGTCCGGTCCCGGACCGTAATGTTCCGGTCCGGTCCGGTCCAGGACCGTAATTGGAAAATTCCGGTCCGGTCCGGTCCGGTCTAAAAATATTACGGTCCGGTCCGGTCCCGGACCGTAATGTTCCGGTCCGGACCGTTAATTGTCGTTTTAATTTTTTTTTCAATAAGAAGAGTATCCGGTCCGGTCCGGTCCGGTCCAAACCCGGACCGGACCGGATTAAATGCATACAAAATTTTTTTTTTTTTTTATTTTTTTTAAAAAAATTAATAAAACGGTCCGGACCGGACCGTATTGGACCGGACCGTGTTGGACCGGACCGTTACGGTCCGGTCCGGTCCGGTCCATGGACCGTTTCACTACTAGTGTGAAACGGTCCGGTCCGGTCCGGTCCGAGAGTTTACGGTCCGGTCCGGTCCGGTCCGGACCGTTTGAACAGCCCTAGACAAGATACTCGGGCTCGGCTCGAGCTCGTTCATATTCTAAACGAGCCAAGCTTGAATACATTTTAAAGCTCATATAAATTTTAGGCTCGGCTCGTTTATAAGCGAGACGAGCTTGAACATGTCAATGCTCGGCTCGTTCGGTTAAAGCTCGGCTCGTTTAACTAAAATAACACTATAGGAGCATTCTTTTAGCCGAGCTACTCGGGCTCGACTCGTCAAATGCTCGGCTCGACCTCGTTCACATTCTAAACGAGTCAAGCTTGAGCACATTTTAAAGCTCGTATTGAGCATGCCGATGCTCTGCTCGTTCGGCTCGTATTACACCCTACCTGTCATTATAAATTTCGTGTTCTCGTTTTCGCGGGTTTTTTCTCGCATGATATGAAAGAGCGTCAAGTATGCAGATGAGTTGGGCTCAGTATTATTGGGCCGGCCCATGGTTATTGGGCCTAGTGCTTTCATGAATCCGCCGTGTAATTTGCCAACGCCTTCTATTCCGTACCATGAGATGTCGACATCTGTACACCAATCGCTCAAATTGAACGGCTCAGTTCCTCTGAATGAGACCACCACTAGATTGGAGTCCGAGGATGATGTTTCAAACACAAAGGCTTGTGTTGACGACTCTCCTAGGGCAGCTGTTTGTATAACCAAATGTAAATCAAACGAATATATGTTTTTTTTATTATAATACATTATGATTAGTTCAATTATTTATAGATCTAAGAAATTGGGATTTAGATAAGAAAAGACTAAATCTTTACAAAAATAATTTAATATAGATGGACTTACCATTCCAAAAGTTGTAAAAGTGCAAGAATTTCATCTGCAAATCAAATATTTTCAACCGATTCTTAGAACATATACCAGCCTTATGTTAGAGTTTTGATATAGTTGTAGATAGTTATGGGTCCGGTTTGGGCCAAACCGGTCCAAACCGACGGTTTAAATTTGCCGATTTGGCCAAACCGTAGGATAGCGGTTTAGGTTTAGGTTTAGGTTTGACATCCGGTCAAGCCTAAACCGGCGGTGAGTTTTGATACAGTTGTAGATAGTCATGGTTCCGGTTTGGGCCAAACCGTCAAACCGGCCCAAACCGACGGTTTAGATTTGCCGGTTTGGCCAAACCGTAGGATGGCGGTTTAGGTTTAGGTATGATCGAACCGCCGGTTTTGTTATTTTTTTTTTTTTAGAAAAATGGACAAAAATGGCGGTTTAGTTTGGTCCATTTTTTTTGTTTTTTAATAAACCGGCTAAACCGCCTACAAACTAAACCGTCGGTTTGAATTTATACGGTTTAAATTTAGGTTTAGGTTTATTCTTTGGCCAAACCTAAACCGCCGGTTCGCAAATCTAAACCGTCGGTTTAGATTTGCGACGTCTAGTTGTAGATAGTAAATTTGTTTACCTTCCAAATATTGGTAACAACATGTTGAACGAAGGACGAGTTTTCATATGATAATTTGGAAGCCATGAGAGACAAATGAACCACATATCTCTCGTCGTCGTCGTCGTCGTCGTCTTCTTCTTTGATGCTCTCATCGAGATCATCCCTAAGATCAAGAAACCCTACAACCGATCTTGATTCATCCCACGATTCCACAGGCCTCACCACATTACCTATTCAACCCACAAGTGTATACACATTATGCACATTAATGAAGCTATTAGACAAATTCTAGAAAGAGAGATTGAAAAGGTCTCACCTTTGATCTTATTGAAGAAAAGATTCAGAAGACCACCATTGGCGGAAGCAAGACTAAGCAAAACTCGTAACGAAGATCCGAATCGAGCCATAGGATCCTTCAAGCGAAGAAAGATCTTCTGAAACACAATGGAAACGAATACAACCCATCTGTACCTTAGCCTCTTGAGGTGCTGATCTGCTGTAGCTAAACCCTGTGGTCTCTCGAGAAAATCTGTGGTCTCGATTACTTGTTCAGACACCAACAGACGAAGGAGATCGAACAAGCTTGCCTTTTCTGGATTCAACACAAGATAATCATTACAAGACATGGCCCCATTTTGGTAGCTTGAAGACATGGCTTGCAAGTTTAGTTTCTTTCTTTGCTGCTAAACAATGTAACAATTGTGACAACGAAATATATAAGAAACTTATATGGTCATGTACTCATCCTTCTCTCCAATGGTCAAAATATATATAATATATACATTTTTTCCAATTTAAATACATTTAAAATGTGCATATGTAACTCGTATTGTGATTCCGAGTCTAGTATATAAGTTCGATAAGTTACTTATCTGTTCATTCTAAATTTTTAGTATATAATGTTTGTGTTTAAACTATACCCTAATTCAAAAGTGTAAATATAAGAGTATATATATTTTTCTTATTTTATTTTAGATTTGTCTTAAAATTATCAATTTGAAAATAGATGTTTTTTTTTTTCAAATCAATATTATTCATCTAGAAAATATAAGGAAAGCTAAAGTGTATTTTTGATTTTTCTAACTTTTAAGAAATGATAAATTTCAAAAAATTAATATAAAAATATCAAATATGAAAATATTGTTTTAAGTTATAATTTTTAGTTTATATTTGTTTCATTTTTTTTTAATGTTTATATTTGTTGGCATTAATTTCTCGACTAAATTATCATATGCATATATGTATATTGAATAGATAAACTTCGATCATATTTTATTAAGTATGATATAATTATTGTTAATGGCCTAATCATGCAGTTGTGGTGGTATCTTAATCGCTATATTTACGTATTAGTACACAATTTAATAACAAGTTGACGCGGTTTAACTAATTGAAACTTCCTCAGAAAAAAAGAATAAAATAAAACCGGGGTTTTCATTTCGGTTTGCTTGAGATGCTAAATTTGTTCATTGAGGATGTATTATTATTATTATAATTATTGTTATCATGACCTATTAATTATTTTAAGAAACAATTTGGTTTACTAGGTTTTTTTAGTTTTGTGTTTAGTAAATTATACCCCTTGAGAAAATAGTGTGTAGAGTTTGAAAATAAATACAAAAGGTTGGGATATATTTACTTAATTGAAACATTAAAAAGCCTAATTACTACTCTAGTTTTTCAAAAAGGCCTAGTTACCAAAATTGTCCATTAATTAACAGATGGGCATAAAATATAGTATAAATTTTATGTATACTATTTACGATCAGTATTTGTGAACGTTATTTTGGTATGCATAAAATATTTGGAAGTCTGGATAGTTCTGTATATGTTCAAAGTTTGTTCCTTAGACGTTACAAATTCAATTTATATATATATATATATATATATATATATATATATATATATATATATATATATATATATATATATATGCAGTAAACTAAGTAAAAAGACTGTTATAAATAAATTGGAAATGCTACACGTAGATTGAAATAAATCCTTAATTTTTAGAATATTTTATAAAATGACGTAAAAGAAAATGATTAAAACTAGTCTCCTGTCATAATATACACTTATAAATATAATTACTTTAGTCACAGGAGTCACGTGATCTCATTTTTGTAATTATTATTGAAGTTAATTGTTTTTAACAGTACTTTTACTTTAGAATTGAGTTTAATAATAGTCGTATAATGTTATTTAGAGGAAATCAACTAAAAAAAAAGATATTCAATTTAAAATGATTTCAGAACTAACTTATTGCTTAAAATCACCTATAAATGTAACTTAATTTCTAGCTTAAATCTAAAATAACTACAGATAAAAAAAAGTTTGACTAAATTATTAAATATTATTTTCACAAAATTTTTGGACATTAAGTGAAAGGTTTATGATTAAATATAATTTATATAATATGTTTGTTTAATTTGATTATCTTAATAAAGAAAATGGAGTGATGTACTTTAATATTTTTACATTTATATAATATGCACACGAATACGACCGTCAAACTTTAACGTTATATCAAAGTGATTAGTTTAATCGACTCGCCTTATGATCCTATCATATGAGTTAGCTATAAAGAAAATGAGACGTGAAAGTGTCACAAGCAGGCCTATACACAAACATTCGATGTTCCATTCTAAAACTAATTGACATTAAAAGGAACAACCGATAACTTAGGTTCACATACTATTATATTATCGATCTGAGCCATTTCACATATCTCAAGAGATTAGTTTCTTGATAAAACTCCACTAAATTTATGCGTCGGATTTGAACATAATGCAACTATACACTCGTATGCACAAAAGGCAAAACATTTAACGGTAAGGGCGGCCTCATTATGTACTTCAACTTGCATATCCTCGTTATCTTTAACCGTCAGGCGTAGGGAGATGATGAGAAGCACAAACATGATAAAGCGTATAAGAAAAGTGAGGCCGGACTCAATATGGCAATACGTAGTCAAACACAAACAAGCAATCTATGTTTGAAGGCATAAGCAAACAATCCATATCTATATTGATAATTTAGCACGCAATGCATTCATCACTTTCTCTTGTAGTCACCCCATCACCAAACCTTAAGCATAGATTTACTAAAACTAGTATTTAGCTAAGATACCAAATCGTTAAGTTTTGATATAGAGATTTAGGTTCAAATCCTCGAATGTAGAGCGGTTTTGACCGTTCGAATCGGATGATAAACCAAGATCCAAAGACCAACTTGTTCCTTGATTCTAAACCATCAGTTTGTTTTACGATACAAACATTGATGATAATGAACAACACTGATATTACCTTAAATTTTAAAAATGTCATGCTTTCGATATTTGAGTAGTTTCTTTTTTTGAACGGTTTTTTAGTTTGATAGTGAATTGAGTTGTTTGCACGTGTGATCAACTTCTCACGACTCCACCTTAGTTTGTATACATATTCGTTCTCCGGAATAGTTTATATATACCACCTAGTTTAAAATATACCATTCATTATTTTCAATATCATTTGTACTACACTAAATAATAAGCTTTATTCACCATTTTGTAATTGATCTTATTGATCATATATTGTTCTAATTTAAAATTTCATCGAGAGCCCAATGGGCTGATTAAACGGCCCATTTTGCATTGCATACATGCAGGTGAAGAGTCCAATGGGCCTATTTGGGCTTCATACTTAATCAGACATTGACTTTAATACTTGTTTGATCCGCTGCACAGTCTAAAACAAAAGGTCAACGGTTTGAACTTTGAATAGCTTTGTGGGCCCCTATAATTTGAGCTTCCACAAATCACGTTACGCAATTAAGCGATAAGAGTGCGGGCCCCACCCTGGAAAATTGTTCCGGTAAATCGCAACTTTCAAATTTATTCTTCTTCTATTTATATTTAAAAATAGGAATTTTCCGTTTGGTGCCCTTGAGTTTTTGGTTTTTCCGAATGGTGCCCAAAGTTTTTCACGTTTCCGTTTGGTACCCCTGAGTTTTTGGCTTTTCCGGATGGTGTCCAAAATTTTTCACTTTTCCGCTTGGTACCCCTGAGGTTTCGGCTTTTCCGGATGGTACCCTTCTTTCTTACTGTTTGTCTAAAATAACGTTTCTTATATTACATTTATATAAAAAAAAAATGTGAAAAATTAAAATAATTTTATATTATAAATTTTGAAGACAAGTATATTTTAATTGAACAAATTTAATCAACTATTAATAAATCATGATATTTTTTAAAATATAAGGTTTTTAAAATATAAGGCTTTTCCGGATGGTACACTTTTCCGGATGGTACCCTTCTTCGGGATGGTACCCTTCTTTCCCTATTTTTTTTATAAATTTAATATAAGAAACGTTATTTTGCATCAAAACATTATTTTTATACAAATTTTTTTTTTATCATATTTGTTAAAATATTTTTTAGGTTTTATTTATAATTATATATGAAATAAATCATTGATAAATATATAACGCAAAATATTCAAATTGGACATTCGGTTTTTCAAAAAAAAATAATAATTATTGATAAATGTCCGTTTTGAATACTATTTCCACTTTTCAAAATGAAAAAAAAAAATCCTACTTAAATTTTAACAAATAGTATTCAAAACATAAAAATTATTAATCATTTATAAAAAAAAAACGGACATTTTGAAAAGTAGGATTTTTATAAGAAAAACTTAACATATTCTATACATATCATGAACTTATAATACATGTAATAGAATAACTTTTATAAAAAAACATGAGTTTTTTTTATGTACATTTCAATAGTTTTATTAAAATTTAAGTAGGATTTTTTTTTTCATTTTGAAAAGTGGAAATATTATTCAAAACGGACATTTATCAATAATTATTAATTTTTTTTAAAAAAATCGAATGTCCAATTTGAATATTTTGCGTTATACATTTATCAATGATTTATTTCATATATAATTATAAATAAAAATAAAAAATATTTTAACAAATATGATAAAAAAATTTGTATAAAAATCATGTTTTGATGCAAAATAATGTTGCTTATATTAAATTTATAAAAAAATAGGGAAAAAGTTTGATAATAAATTTTTTTAAAAAAAATTAGTTTCCATAAAACATAAAAAAAAAAATCATGTTTTGATGCAAAATATGATAAAGTATCAAATAGTAATAAATATATTAAAAATCATAAAATAATATGTAAAAACCTATATTATAAAAAATATCATAACTTATTAATAGTTGATTAAATTTGTTCAATTAAAATATAATTGTCTTCAAAATATATAATATAAAATTTTTATAATTTTTTCCCCTATTTTTTTTTATAAATTTAATATAAGAAACGTTATTTTAGACAAATAATAAGAAAGAAGGGTACCATCCGGGAAAGCCGAAACCTCAAGGGTACAAAGCGGAAACGTGAAAAACTTTGGACACCATCCGGAAAAGCCAAAAACTCAAGGGTACCAAACGGAAACGTGAAAAACTTTGGGCACCATCCGGAAAAGCCAAAAACTCAGGGGCACCAAACGGAAAAATCCTTAAAAATATTACCATCAATAAACATTTATATTAATTCCAATAAAATTTTGCAAAAATATTCATCAGACCTTCCACCACGTGTAAAAAATTATTGAAGTCTGTAATTTTCCATACTAAACCGGCTATTTCAAATTGTTTGATGTATATTTATGTATTTTTTTTTGTTTATTTTGTGTAAAAGGTCATATAATATAAACTTTACAAAGCCTCAAGAAAAATGAAAGTACGGTTAGACCGAATAATACATGATATTGGACGAACCTGTTGTCAAAGTCCGATACTGACGGACCGGAGGCCCAAGTCCAACACATAAACCCGATGAGGTTTTATCCTAAAATCAATCGGTAATAGGAGGAGTAGCCCACCTGACTTATATAGAGTTGCATTTGTCCACAAGTTAGGATCGCGAGCCCAATAGAGGCTAACCGCTCTGATACCATGTCAAAGACCGGTAGACCGGAGTCGTGTACATCCGAGCGCACATGCGCATTAGGCCCAAGTTCAACACATAAACCCGATGAGGTTCCATTCTAAAACCAATTGACAATAGGAGGAGTAGTCCACCAACCTTATATACTAGACTCGGAATGTCACTATCTCTCGATGTAGAACCTTATTAATATTAATATTTTGATGTAAGCAAAAGGAGGAAGTATTTAAAAAAAAAAAAGTGAATGCATGATGCATGCACCTAACCCTAAATTGAGAGGACTCTCCTTCGTTGAATGGGAATAGAGAGAAAGTGGTGGGGAAGTCATTACCATATTCACATGGCTACATTTTCCACGTAGGAACATTTATTTTGGATTTGACCACATTTTTACAAATATATAAAGATTTTATAAATCTTCTTAGATTCGATTTTGTATATTTTAATAAATAAACAAAAAGACATGTTGGCAGATTTGAAGGGAGGGATAAGTAAATGAAGAGCAAGAAGGAATAAATGGAGTCATGATCCTTCCAACGCAGGCATCTTTCTTTTCGGGAAGCAACCTTACTCCTTTTCTTTTTTGGTATTGGCATGAGGTATGTTGGTCTTAAAGACACGGATTTAAACAAAAGTTGTCTCGTTCGATTGAACTAATCGATCATAAAGAACTTTATAAAGTGATAATCAAGTCAATTCTCAGTTTGACAACAATAAATGATATATAGAATGTCGTTGATAGAATACTACTTATGTTTTCTATTGATTTTATAATGAAACCCATAAAAATTTCACAGCATTCATAAAATGTCCAATAATTTTCTCGGGCTAGAGTAAGAGTTTGGGATCGATTCTTAGTATCTTATATACATAATGCAATAGCATTATTGTGAGTAAAGTCAAATATATCCATCAACTAGTATACTGCCCGAATTATCATATATGTAAACAAAGATACTTGAGAGCAAGCATTTTAAGAAGATAAGGATATGTTATTTAGAAGTCGAACTAGTTGATTTTCGTATGTTTATAACCACGTTGTTTAAAATTGAATTTGATCTAAGTCGGTCTAATTTTGGATTCAATCTTAATATTATGTTTATACTTCGCTCACGAATCTTCCACCAAGCTCAAACTCGAGTACATTTATCTCATCTTTGTAAAACTAATTCATCGGCACATTAAAAGCCCGATTTCAAAATGAAACAATTTGGTATACTAGGCTTTTTCTAGTTTTGTGTTTAGTAAATGTACCCTTTGAGAGAAGAGTGTGTAGAGTTTGAGAATAAATACAACAAAATTGGGGTATATTTATTTAATTAAAACATTAAAAAGCCTAGTTTTCACTATAGTTTTTCAAAAAGACATAGTTATCAAAATTGCTCATTTTAAATTGAACCTCGTTCCACCCTCACAATTGTGTTTATATTCGACTTGTCTTTAGAATATGAATGAACTTCGTGCGTCAAATTTAACTTGAATAACTCAGTTATTATAACAACCTTAATCAAGATGTTATATTTATTGAAATATGCATCATTTCAGTTTGATGCATAAATACAAATCATTTCTTATGTAAATGTGAATCAATGTTTGTCGAAATGTGGGCTAAAATATACATACGTGTGAAACGAATAAAATGAGAAGAAATATGATCATTTACTCATCTATATCTATTAAAATTATATTATTATAATTATGTGTAGTAAAATGTGTCCAAAAGTGCGTCATTATCTATCTCCTAATAAGAATTTTTCGAAGAAATACAAATTTAACTATAAAAACAAGGAAAAATAACCCAAAATAATACCAACTATCAACATCGAACCGAAAATAATACGAACTTGGAAAATTACTAAGAGCGATACAAACTATCAATGTATTTACCAAAAATAATACGTCATATATTTTCCGGCAAAAACCTAGCTCCGGCGATGACGTGGCAACCGGAATGTTACATGTCATCAAATAAATGAGTTGAATGTGTGATGTGGATTTAATTTTTAAAAAATAATAATTTAATAATATTTAAAATATTAAAAATTATTATTTTAAAATTTGAAAAATAATAATTTTTTAAAAAACAATTGTACAAATTTTTATTTTTTAAAAATAAAGTTTGTTTCGAAAATTTTTAAATAGATTTGTAAAAAAAAATGTAATAATATTTATTTTTTTCAAAAAATATAAAAATATTTTTTTTTTTAGATTTTTTTTTCAATCAAATTTATTTCCGGGATTTTTGTACAAAATGAAATTTTAATTCTAAAAAAAAATTTTAGGAAAAAAAAGATCAAACTTTATTTTAAATTTTCGAATATTTTTTTACAATTTAAATAAAATAAAAAAAATTAGGAAAAAAAAAATTCGA